>JARQZK010003030.1:60000-72500 GCA_030704885.1 Cynegetis impunctata | reverse complement strand
TATATATATATTAGGATATCAGGTAAGTGGTCTGTCGGGAAAATGAAACTCTTATTTTTTCATCAACTCAATATTTCGTCACCATTTGTGACTTCATCAGAAGTAATACTATAATAAAAATAAATTACATCAATAATGAACAATTTCTGGAAAAACACACACATAACACTTACAGGTCTAGAGTTTTGGTAAAATTAAAATATAAACACAACATTCAACGGATGCAACACGACTGGGTGAGAATCAGCCTGACTAGTTTCGGTGCAATGCGAGTGTCAATCTTCGGTTTGTCACCTGGCGGAGGTAATCTATATGTGATTTAAAATTTTGCAATAAATGTTGCTTAGTTGGCCCGTATCAGATTTATAATTTACACAATCTTTGCTTCTTTTTATATGACACATTTCCAAGAATAATCTTTTTTTATAATTATCCTGATGGTCAATAACTTTTACGTTATGAAAATCAAATGCATGTCCTGTACTTTTTTGGTGTTCTACTGCACCATGAATTTTTTCCTAAGCGGCAGTCGCTCTTATGTTGGGTGATACGTTGTTTGAGCCATTGATTTGTTTGGCCGATGTAAGTACCCGGTTTCTAAGCATGGAATTTCATAAATGACGTTGCTCTTGAGCATGGTTGGTGTTTTGTCCTTGAGTCTGGAAAATAATTGAGAGACTGTCACTAGGTTATAATTTGCAACCTTCAAATCAGAGACATGTCTGAACATTGTCACCATTTTACGTGTTACCTGGTTTATGTTAGGTATCTTCCTGTATTTTATCGTCTGTCTATCTATATCTTCTGTGGGACCATCGTAGAAGTTAGAATTGTATATCAGATTTTTCAATATATGTTTAGGATATCCGTTATTTATGAAGATTTCAATAAGTTTTTTCATGTTTTTTTGTAGAAAAGTTTCATCACTTATATGTGTTATTCTATTCTTCATTGTAATAACTGTATTGTATTTTTGATTCAATGTTCAGACATGTCTCTGATTTGAAGGTTGCAAATTATAACCTAGGACAAAACACCAACCATGCTCAAGAGCAACGTCATTTATGAAATTCCATGCTTAGAATCCGAAGGTACTTACATCGGCCAAACAAATCAATGGCTCAAACAACGTATTACCCAACATAAGAGCGACTGCCGCTTAGGAAAAAATTCATGGTGCAGTAGAACACCAAAAAAGTACAGGACATGCATTTGATTTTCATAACGTAAAAGTTATTGACCATCAGGATAATTATAAAAAAAGATTATTCTTGGAAATGTGTCATATAAAAAGAAGCAAAGATTGTGTAAATTATAAATCTGATACGGGCCAACTAAGCAACATTTATTGCAAAATTTTAAATCACATATAGATTACCTCCGCCAGGTGACAAACCGAAGATTGACACTCGCATTGCACCGAAACTAGTCAGGCTGATTCTCACCCAGTCGTGTTGCATCCGTTGAATGTTGTGTTTATATTTTAATTTTACCAAAACTCTAGACCTGTAAGTGTTATGTGTGTGTTTTTCCAGAAATTGTTCATTATTGATGTAATTTATTTTTATTACTCCTGATGAAGTCACAAATGGTGACGAAATATTGAGTTGATGAGAAAATAAGAGTTTCATTTTCCCGACAGACCGCTTACCTGATATCCTAATATATATAAATTAAAGTACTGACGATATCATAATTTTTAATGTATATATATATATATATATATATATATATATATATATATATATATATATATATTTATATAGATATATTATATATATATATATATATATATAATTTATATATATATTTATATATATATATATATAAATATATATAAATATATATATATATATATATATATATATATATATATATATATATATATATATATATATATATATATATATATATATATATATATATATATATATATATATATATATATCCATTTTTATATATGAGGTATTTAAAAAAAACACCCGGTACATATGGGTACCTCCAGCGGCGCCCATAAGACCAAATGGTATCTAGAGTTATAACCGAGTCAGAATAAAACTATCAAAATTTGGATGAATTCAGTCAAAATTTTAACATCTTCAAATTTTTGGATACAGTAGAAAGTTGATGTTGAAATTGTCAGTTTTTATTTGAATAAAAATTGGTTAAAATTATAATCAATTCTCAGCTTTAAAATTATACATAATTTACAATAATACGCTGATATTATGCACATATCTTTATATTTATACAGAGTATTTTAATGAAATTTACAAACACTGGTCCTTACCCTACTTGATCATACCTATCCCCAACTTATATGAATCACTTTCACAATTCATCATTTAATAATAAAATACAGACTATACGCATAAACGAATCCAGCTAACGCACACGCTTGGTATAGTTCCAAAAAATATTTAATATCCAGCCTTGAACTGTCCATCGTCGTTAATAGAAACAAGTTTCACTGTTCAGACACACATATGTTATTCATGGTGGGTTAGGATATTCTGCCTACTTCGGCAAACGTTATCCCACATACTGTAACTGCCAACGTCAGGTTACATTCTGGAATGCCTCCCGACCACAGGGATTAAGCATTGAATTTATTAAACTTTCCATCAGGGATAATTTCAGGGGCACGACTTTAAGTGTAGCCATGTGGCTCCCATGATTTATCTTCTAGCGTTCGAATCACCCGTATAACTCCCCAAATGTTCACTTCCGTCCTAAGTGGATCGCCATCTTGTCGCACGATGAAATAATAACAGAAATTCGAAGATATACGAGCTACACAATAAGAGACTGTAACAATTATCCAAGTTGCCACGTATACGGCCTCAAATAAAATAAAATAATACGCCAGCCTGTAACCACTTCAAAGATACACTTTTTCGCCACGAGCGTCGTCTAATGGTCTTACAAAAGTTGCGGGTAATAAAATCGCCGTATTATTTACGACAAGAAGTGATAGCGAAAAGGATATAAGGGACATAAAGCATAAGAAAGAAGCTCGTAAAACCGAGCGACGTCGGAATAGGTTCTGAAAATTATTGGATCCATTGTGGATAACCGTACTTTGATTACTTCAATCCGATCGTTTCTTTTAGACGCCTCTTCTTGGCGTAATTGGGGATTATTTTCGATATATCGCATACAAATCACGTGTCTGCTTTCTTTCGCTGGAAATTGCGCAGAAACCATGTTCTAAGTTGAGGTTTGTAGGCAATATATATATATATATATATATATATATATATATATATATATATATATATATATATATATATATATATATATATATATATAAATATATATATATATATATATATATATTTAATTGAGGACGAATAGTTTTCACGTGAAACTGGACTTCGACTTCAACCCCGTAACCCCAAGAGCTCCCCAAAATTTTTAAATGAGACAGGAAGTTAAAGGGCTGCTTAATCTCTGATAGACAGTGAGAGTGAGACTGAGCACCTGGTAACCGGAAATTCATATTTGTCTTAAAAAGTGACAATAAAATTAGTTTTGGAATGTCATAAAAAGGTAGGAAATCAAGCAGGTGTGTAGGGGAGAGCGAGGCTGGAAGTGCCGGGGGTAAATTGTGCCGACGCGAATATGTCAAAAACAGAAAGAGATAGATACAAGATCATATTGTGTCGCGTAATGCCTACCAGTCGGGCACACTCGGCTGCCATTTTAATTTCATCAGTGACGCGGACCGAGAGGCAGTGCATGTGAGGGTCCTCCAGAACCAAGTAAGTAAATATTCTCGTTTCGATACTTTGTGGTCGCAAGCTAGCATTTTTCGTGCTTTTAATATAAGAGTTTTAGTGAAATTTTTGTTATTTATCCTAGTCTGTTATGCACTGTAATTCTAATGCTTTGAGTAGAGTGATTTTTATATGTGAGACAAAGAGTTGGTTGTGCCGCGGTACAACAAACCTCTAAACAACTCTTATTGTTTCAATATTGTTTATGTTTATGCAAGCACTTACGAAAGAAAAAAAATACTTTTTGGCATGATATTCTATACTGCTTTTATTGTCTTTGACAGAATGAGGACATGCCTCGTCAGTGCTCTCAGGAGCCTATTCCTTGCTGTAACTTCCAGCTTCCTCAATCAGCTGATAACAACACAGGAGATAAAAATACAGCAATTTTCTCACCAGATAAGACCAATGCCTAAAGCACCTCCCCGATTTATTGGACATAAAAAAGGACGTAAAAGAAATACAGCTGTTCTTACGCACACTCCAGAGAAAAATGCTTTGGCCGAAGAAGAGGCTAATTGAAAGAAGAAGAAAGAAAGTGAAACTAAAAAGAAGATTAAGAGAAAAGGGAAAACGCTAGGGAAAAGGTAAACAAACAAAAACACCGACTGAATACTCCGCTAAGAGAAGAGTTTTGCAAGATGACAGTTCTGATAACGAACAAGAATGGTACAGCATCATATGTTGTGATGTCTATTCTAACTCTGCACTGTTAATTTATTGTGAAAAGTATAACGAATAAATGTATTATTATAAAATTATGTTTTTTTAATTCTCAATTAATTTTCATTCATGTAAAACATCTAGCATTATCAACGGCACAACCGACCACAACTTGCCCCAAAGTGGGGTTAGTAGTGCCTTGCCGCCGCTGTATTAAAGAATCACTTTCTCTCAAAAACTATTGAAAATGTGGAAAATCTGTAGGTAAATTCGTATTAAAGACTAAATTTGGCTTAGGATGAACCACTACTTTCAGACATAGTACTTGTTTTATATGAATCATATAAGGATTTGTCAAAATCGGCACTTTCAGCCCCGCTCTCCCCTACTTATATATAAAAACTCATTTGTAAACATTGAAATGGGTGATATTCTGCAATAGTGAGGTCAAATTCAAAAATTAGGTCGTGTCTTTAGACCTTGCAATAGATCTGGTAAAGTATTGTTCAAAAAATTTAGGTAAACATCATCCGTTAACCGTCCTAGAAGTACGTGGGGCCCAATAAAATGATTATCAAGGATCACACCATAATTTAACATGAAATCTGTATTGGCAGTTTCTCTGAACAATAACAGGTGGGTTTTCGTCCGTTCAAGTATGCACATTTCTAGTGTTATTAATTGCATCCCTGGTGAATTGGCTCTCGTCGGTAAGTAAATGTCTGTTAATGGTCTTTATATGTGCTAAGCACCATCTAGAAAACGATATGCGTGGTACATGATCACCCTCTTCAAGCTTTTGCGCTTTTTGTATGTAGTATGGATGCAAACCATTTTCTTTTAATGTTTTCCATACTAGAAGGATTATCGTTCATAGTGTCCAGTATTTGTTCTTCGTGACCAACATTGTTTTTTCGAGCATCTTGTCGTCCTCTATTTGATGGAACTTTTCCTTTTTCCTTAATACTTCGAAATACCTAGCAAAAATTGAATGATGAGGTACGCGATGATTAGGATAGCGATGTCTGTATTTCCTTCTTGACTGGCCATTTCCTTGGCAAAGCCGATACACAAATAAAATATCTGCGTATTCCTCACAAGTGAAATCAAATGGCATCATAAACACACTCTGAGAACTATACTTAATACTTTAAAACATTAGAATAATCAATTAACACCAACAAAACAACAGCTAGTTAACAAAAAATTGAATCGTTGTGTTGGATTTTCATAAATGCAAATTTATTAGTAAGCAAATATTATTTAAAGCAGTAATTTTAAACAAGTTTCTATATATAAGTTTATATATGTTTATTCTAGTAGATTTCTAATCTGCGATCAGATTATTGTTAATTGTTATATACTGGGTCAGTTATTCTCACAAGAATTTAACATAAAAAATATCTATTCCGGTCCTGATACGAATTTATTCTTCGATTTTTTTTGAGTACTTATTTAAAAAAAATTACTACGATTTTATTGAAGAGAATAACAATATTTGTCCACGACTGTACTTTAAAACATTCATTATACAAGTGCTTCCTGAAGTGTAACACTACCTATTATTCACTAGTGAATAATGGTTCATTATTCACTGCATGACGTCACACTTAGGACGTACATCTAAACTAGAGAACATCATTTACATTGTTATAATATTATTATTGTTAGATTTTAAAACATTGATTTATCTATAAATTCAATGCCTTCGTTTATTTTCAATAATTGTTCTGTTAATATTATAATATAAATAAATAAATGCAAAATTATCTATTTCATTTTTATCAGAGTGAAAGAAAGGAATGTAATCGTTGACGTTTACGTGAGTATGTAGTTTTCAGTGAACACAGAAAATGTTATGTCAACGCTTTTGATAACTATTTTTATTTTTGAAAATGTAGTTCATTACTAATTTTTTCGAGGAAGTCGTGGACAAAGTATGGTATTCTACTCGCACAAAATTACAATTTTTCACTCGAGTGAATTGACACTCACCTGCGGCTCGTGTCGCAAACTTCACCCTCGTGAAAAATAGCAATCATTTTGTGCTCGTTGAATAATATACTAGTATGTCTAGGTTCCGTAAATATTTATTATATGAACGGATTTTTAATTGTAATTTATCTGACAATTAATTTCTTGAGTGAAAATAATAATTTATTACGTAATAATTGAAAATGTGCCAGAAACAAGAATATTCATGTCTTGGTTTCGTTAATATTTATTATATGAATCCATTTTCAATTATAATTTATCTGATAATTAATTTCTTGAGTGAAAAAATTGAAAATAATAATTTATTACGGAATAATCGAAAAGGTACCAGAAACTTTTTCAACAAGTTCCTGTAGGATTTTTTTCCGTAGATTCAGAATCTGAGCTCAGATTTTTGAAAATTATTATACAGGGTGTGTAGTGATCTTAACATGGAAGAAAAAGAATATTCTGATCCTGATATTGGTTCTGTTAAGGACTTTCCGTTTAATTCATGTAGGTACCAAATTTGTACCAAATCGGCTAATCTCTATATTTAATATAGCGGATTGAATTTTTTGTCTTAATTCACAAATCACTCTATATATCAGTAACGAAGCGGTTTTGGAAATTTGTATATGGCATCAGTGGCGGATTTAGATATTTTCCGCTAGTAGGCTATTCAAATTTTGCCGCCCCTACCGGCCTCTACAATTCGATACCCTAGTTCACATTCATATAATTACAATTTTTTTGTCAACTATTGCGAATTAGGGGATCGATGTTTGAGTTTCTAGATTAAACTATTTAGGTAAGATCGCACAAGGAATATTTTTAGGGCATATTTCTGAGATAATAATAGCTCAATCATGTACTAGTACTACTAATATAAGGCGGGGTAAGGTATACGTTTGTTTAAACAATTTTTATTGCGTTTACTTACATTTTAAACACAATATATTCAATTATCTGGTAACAATCCAGTTGATGATAGTAGTTAACACTAAGAGAGAACTAATCCACAATGGCGGCCATCGAGGTGGGGGGACCTTTTCGTCTACGTCAAATCGATATTCAAGATGGATGCTATGACGTCATGGGGCCTGGGGGCCCTCTGTCATGTAATATAGGGGCTCCTTCTCCTCGATCCTGGCTTGGGGGTCCTAGACTGAGGGGTCCTGACTATATCTCTCTCATGGGGGTCCTCTCACTCCTTCTCATCGATCCTAGCCCTAGCTGAAATATTAATAAATGAAAAAAGCCGTGTCGGGATTCGAACCGCAGAATTACTCCGCCAGAGTCTAGTACTCAGACCGTTCATCCGTCACCCCACTGTGATGATTAGTAGGAAGCGAGTGATATAAAGAGATTGTTCATACGTTCCGACAGAGGACTCCATATCGTGTTTTTCAAATTGAAGAAATTCTAATGGAGGATCGAACCTTCTTTATATATATATATATATATATATATATATATATATATATATATATATATATATATATATATATATATATATATATATATATATATATATATATCAATACTAGTATAATATTGAATAAACCAAACATGAAAATATATATATATATATATATATATATATATATATATATATATATATATATATATATATATATGGGGGTCCAGAGGACTGAAATTTTTTATGAGACCCTCAGGGATTCTTCATGAGGCACAAGGGCTCCAGGAGTCTTCATGTGGGTTCAGGAGATTGAAATTATATGATATATATAGGAATGGGGGCCCTCGGGTGTCTTCCTGGGGGCACCGGAGGCCCGAGTATTCTTCATGGGGCCCCCAGGAGACTTCATGTGTGTTCAGTAGATTATATGATATATAGGACCGTAGGGGGAGAGAAATTCGTGGTATATAGGAGGCCGTCTTTGTAGATTTGGATATCAGATTACAAACATAGTTATTTTTAAAAAAATTGTTATTTTCTTAAAAATTCATTTCCATTTTGATATATAAAATATAATCGCGTTCGAACGAAAACGGAATGAGTCAATATCAGCTGAGAGAAGGACGTAGAATTGAAGTCGGCAGAAATATGTCATCAGCGAATTCCTTCGTTTGACCTAGAGCCACATCTCGATGTCCCTCTAAGTCGAACGGGGGAATTTTGCTGATATACAATAGTCATATTAGTACAGGGATGTACAAAGTATTCATTCAACTCGTTAAATAGTTATTACATATTTTGGAATAAAATAATTTATATAATATACAGGATGTGTCCACAATATCGTTATGTTTTATATATAAGGAAAGTTATGAATAACAGGAAACCAACCTGAAACAACAGAATTGACAAAATAGAAAGGATATTCTCAATCCTAAAGTGTATTTGTATCTAATGTCGTTTTTATGAACAAGATTTAATGTACAGGGTGTGTCCACATATTTCAAATGTGTGATAAACAGTTATTACGTATTTTTCAATGAATAATTCGTTCATGTCAATATTGATTTTCACGATTTTTGAATAAAATAATTTATATAATGTACAGGGTGTATCCAAAACATTTCAAATTTCATTATATGTTGAGAATTATATGACGTCATTTCAATAATGTACAGGGTGTGTTCACATATTTCAAATGTGGGATAAACAGTTATTACGTATTTTTCAATGAATAATTTATTCATATAAACATTGATTTTCACGATTTTACTAAAAATCCCTTTTTTCATGGAATCATAGTTTCCAAACGAGTGTCATCATATTGTTATCATAAATCGAACGATACAATGTCGATTTCTCCATAGAAATAACATCGAGATAACAAAATTGCTGACCCCAACTACATTTTTCTAATAAATATATTTCACTATAAGGTATCCTGATTTACATTCACTCGACATCGTTCAGTGGTAAATAGAATTTCTAGTTAAAATAACGATTTCTTACCGAATGGAAATTACGTATACTCTAGTTCTCACATCAATAAAACATCCATTGATCAAGTGAAAATATCTTATATACAAGTTACTCATCAATAGAAGATCTATTTAAAAGTACGATTTCTGATTCAAGTGAAAAAATAACTACCATCGATCAGACATCAATACCAAATCTATTGTAGCAGGATCAAAAATAACATTTAATCACGTAAGATTCCTATGAGAACATTTTTTTTTCTATTTTATATTTCTAAAGTGGTCCATACATAGTCAATCTCGATCAGGACCGGATTTACATTCACAGTTTTTCTTAGAAAATATTAACTCAAGTAAGTTTTTCGAATTCAATCGAGATTAACTGTGTATGATTACCCTTAAAACAACAAATGAATTTCACAAAACGTTAGCTACATGCTTATTCAACATTTTCTGACCACTAAACACGAGGAGACTACGTAGGTTTTTTTACCTAAGAGGGTGACTGAGAAATACAAGCCTCATATAAAAGAAATAATATCAGGAGAATATTCACTGGTATCGAAGGGAACTTTGGAAACAGGAAAATCTAATCCAACTTCAATCTTTACTCTATTTTGAAACTAGTTCAATATTATAAAAATCCAAGGTGGTTGATCTATGCTCCTAACTCTATGTTCCAGGAGGATTTGGATATCATTTGACTTATATGAAATTCAAGAAAAAATAAACAGTCACTTGTATTTATTATACAAAAACTCTAACTTTTTAAAAATATAACATATCAAATTATCCTTTGAAAATTAATAGTCATGTGAGATAAAAAAAAATCGAGTATAGATTTTTTCAGAGACCAAACTAGAGTGTGTATTATCTAATAGAAAAACGATTTAAAACTCATAAATATATCGTTGTTGTACAAAAATTCTCAGAAAAATAACAGGGTGATAGATCCTATGAAAATAAATATTTATATGAGTGAAATACCTATAGATTTTTCAGAGTCACAAGTAGGGTGGGTATCAATTAATAGAAAAAATACAACTCAAAACTCATAAATATAACGATGAAGTCTTTACAGAGAATATCGTTTGACTTATACGAAATTTAATGGGTTATCAGAGTACTTCCTATTTCATGTTTTCGAAGATGAATAGGTATTTAAAAATTATTATAACATTCAATTACTCTAATATTCGAAGGACGTATGAATATAGTTATATTTAGGGGTTTTATGATTATTCGAAACAAATGTTTCACTCATAATTATTACAACAATCTCCTCAATTTCCTGGTATATTTATCCTACGTACCTACCCTATAATATTGTTATTCTCGATCCATAAATGAATAATTTATTTATCAAATGTACAGGAGTGTCCACCGAATGAAAATTTTGAAAGTTCAACAGATAGTTATTATGTATTCTTTTATGAATAATTTTGACCCCTACATAAATGTTTTTTCGGGATTCATAAATTAATAATTTATTTATTCAATGTACAGGGGTGTCTACCGAATAATATTGTTATTCTTGATTCATAAATGAATAATTTATTTATTCAACGTACAGGGATTTCTACCGAATAAAGTCCAAATGTGTTATTATATAGTTATTACATATTTTTCAACGAATAATTTATATAGTTAATGTACAGGGTGTGCATCCAGAATATTTTCAATAATTCAAAATGTCAGATATATAGGTATTACGTAATATTTATCGAATAAATTTTGTTAGGTATAGAAACATCAGATTTTATTTCTCACTGAATTCAAATTATTTTAAAGCTTTCATTACAGCCTGTTTGTCACTTGTCAATCGTGATAAACAAACATTAGGAAAGGATACAAAAACTCATAATTTTATAGTTAAATATTTCTTCAGTCTTTTATTCTTATTCCATACCTAATTTACATCTTAAACAATTAAATTGATTGGTAGGATATCCATCCAAGTGAATAAAACATAGTGAATGTGTTTATATTTTGAAAGAGTTACATAAAGGAAATGGTAGCTTGTGATAAATCAATAAAAGTTCATAAGACTTCAGTTTCTCAACCAAGTAATCTGCAGGAAAATTAACTAACTTTTTGTACAACTCTTCATAATCGATTGAGTTAGCGCATATAATCAAACCCTCATAAATAATGTCTTTTACTGTAGTAACGTCAGTATCCCAAAAATAGTTTTAATTTTTCCATTTATATCATTTAACAAATATTCCAATATTTGTTTCAATCTTTCAATATTTTCTTTGAGCTCCACAACTACATCTCAACATAAAGAATATCAAAATTTGAATGATATATCATAATACCCCATTTATCATGATTTGTCATAATGAACCAATAGTAAATATCTTCAATCAGGTATATAACTTCGATGAAGTTCATCCAATATAGCAGGTGACAGATGACGTATTCTTTAAATCTAAAATGATGGATCTATTCTCCTAACTCTATGTTCTAAATCCAATATTGGTGGTGACAGATCTAGACCTTAAATCCCAGATGGATACTGATATTTGATAGATCTATACTATAAATCCAAGGTGGCGGATCTATGATCCTTACTCTATGTTCCAGGAGGTTTTTGATATCATTTGACTTATATAACATTTAAGAAAAAAATAAACAGTCACTTATATTTGTTTAAAAAAAATTCCTACTGACAGAAGATATAACATGTTGAAATATCCTATGAAAACTAATATTCATATGAGGGAAATATCGAGCATTAATTTTTTTTTTCAGAGAACAAACTAGGGTGTGTATCATCTAATAGAAAAATATGATTAAAAACTCATAAATATATTGTTGTTATACAGAAATTCTCAGAAAAAATAACATAGTGAAATATCCTGTGAATATAAATATTTATATGAGTGAAATATCGAGTTCAGATTTTTCCATTCATATTCATCAAAAGGACATGACAACATCATTACAGCTAACTCTCATGTAGTCCCGAGCTGGATTCAAACCATTGTCCACTAAAAATATTCCACTCTGAAGTCCACAATTTGAAATGAAATTCTTTTCATTTTTCGATTCCTCATCGTAGACATATAAAATTCTATCCGATTCTTCATCGATAAAACCACTGTCTTGGAACATCTTGTTAAACTTCAATACTCAACTAAATATGTCATGTTTTTCAATGTACAGTAAATTTCCTAT
>JARQZK010003030.1:0-55000 GCA_030704885.1 Cynegetis impunctata | reverse complement strand
TTGGTTGGGGGGTTGACCCCCTGGGGGCAAAATAAATATTGTTTGAACGATAACGGGCGCAAGTTTGAAGCAATATGGTTGAAAGCTTGTAAATAGGTAGTTTAGTATGCTTTCTTTGATAGGATTGTTTTTCGTTCTAATTGGTTATGGGGTTGACCCCCTGGGAAAAGGAATAAATCTTGTTCACAGGATAAAGAGCGCAATTTTGAAGCAATAGGATTGAAAGTTTGTAAATAGGTAGTTTCGTATGATATCTTGGATGGAAGTGGTTTTGATTTGAATTGAATGGGGGGTTGACCCCCTGGGTGAGGAAATAAATCTTGTTTACACGATAAAAGGCGCAGTTTTGGTACCATAGGGTTGAAACTTTGTAGGTAGTTTCGTACGATATCTTGGATGCTATTTATTTCTATATGAATTGGTTGGAGGGTTGACCCCCCGGAGGAGAAAATAAATTTTGTTTACACGATAAAGGGTGCAATTTTATAGAAATAGGGTTGAAAGTTTGTAGGTACGTAGTTTCACATGATACCTTGGATGTGATTGGTTTTGGTACAAATTGGTTGATCCCCCCAGATTTTGAATTTGGAAAAAAAATCATAATTTAATGAATATATTTTTCAAACTGGATACCTTATGAAAACCTGCTCTTCTAATGCAGCTCGCTGCGATAGAGTTTTTTTCATTTTCTTTCCTACAACTTCTAGACTGAGATGTGTAGCAATAATTACTATTATTGAAAATAAATAGTATTATTATTATTATATATTTATTTATTTATATAAATAAATATATATTTTTCATTTTCAGCGATATAGTTTTTACAATTGTGCATTTTTTGGAAGAAAGTGTGTTAAGTAATTCCCATGAAAATATAATAACATTTGAAAGATGTGTTAATGATTGCTTAATAATTACTTCTGAAGATCTTATTGATAATATTTTACAATATTTCAATAACTGCAATGAAAAATTATAATAATCTAGAGAACGACAACATATTAAATTTAGCTTTCATTACTATAATGCATAGAAACAATGAAATCACAAAATGGCATAGAAAGGAAATTAATCATAAAAGAAAAGCAGAATTATTAGATATATTAACAAAGCTCTAAAAATTACTTCACCAATACACAGATATGAATCATTACAAGATGTCCATATTTTACTCATACAAAATGATTACCTCATACAACTCATACAAAAAATCACATAAAATAGAATTCAGAAATTTTACGGCACTATATAGAAAAATCAGATAATCAGAAATATTTCATCCATATATTAGACAATTAACTGATAAAATATCACATATTTTACACAACTAAGCAAAAAACAAACAACGCCACTAATCAAACATAAAAATAATGATAATTATAATTACAATTTTAATTACACCAAAATTTAAAATATAATTAAAAGATTAGAAATGTTACGTATTCGAAATTTAACGGAAGTCATAAACGATAGAACTGATTTGAAACATTTAAGTACAAGATAAGTATACAAATATGATTTTCATAGCAAATAATATGAACCAAAACATAATTAACCCAAAAAAACTCAAGTATAAACAAACCAAATTCTTCGTTAATATCCACTTAACTAACCACACCTTTCTCCAATAGACCAATTTCAAATAGGTACATATTTATTTTTGTCAACACTATCCATATCTTCAGAACATTCAACCAACTAGCAATCACATCCATAACATAATTTTTTCAATTTAAGTTTCCTCTTGAAGTTCAAAGAACACAAATTTATTAAATGGCTAGCATTGAATGTAAAAGTACAATTAATGCAAGCATTTATAGGGTAGTGATGGCCAACCTTATTGAGAAGTGGGTCAAATTTTGTTTATTTTAATTTCTTATGGCAAATTTGCTCTCAAAAATTTTATTTTTCAAAAAAAGTTGATCTAAGAGGAATTATACCACCTGATATAATATACCCGGTGTGGCGCCATGCCAGTTGGCAGTAACCACTAAGCCGAGTAATTGAATGAATGATAAATAATATCAATTTTCGTATGGGTTTTATCAATTAATAATATAAAAATAAATTTGTTGCGTGGGTCAGTGTCTGACCCGGGGGTCATAGGTTCGCGCCATCACTAGTTTAGAGGGGCTACCACATGAAAATTCCAGATATATTCTTAGTTCCTGATCTCTGATTCTTTTTTCCGATCCCATTTAATAGGTTTATCGATCCGTAAGTATTGAAATTCATTAGTTTTGAAGACTTCTATTGATATTGGATTCACTAAACAAATTAATTCTGTAAATAATATGTTAAAAGTTAGTCAATCTGTAGAAGCATTAATGACGTTACTTCAAATGAGTACCTAAGTGATATTATTATGTTTGGATAACCGCATATCAGTGTAATTTCAAGATAAGTAGATGATAAAACTTTCAGTATAAGATTTAATATAGATAAATGAACACTCCAATCAAGAGACTATATTGCTTGTGATTTGGGGACAAATTTATTTGAAACGAATTTTCGATCATCTACAATCTACATCCTTAATATTTGAACAGACATGCTTGATAGCAATTTACCTTGTTTCTTGGATATAAGTTTAACAATTATGGACTCTTCATAACCAATATTTATGGCTATAAATTTAAGTATTTTGATTTATTTTTTGATTTGTCTCTGGATAACGGTAATGACACCAATCTATGTATACATGAATGGAAGGCACTCAACTTTATTGTATTTGAATTAGCATTATTTTTAGTCGTATTTTATCCCATAAAATAGGTACTATTGCAGTGTATCGAAGAATACCGTGTAGATATATATATATATATTTTTATTTATATATATATATATATATATATATATATATATATAAATATAAATTTATATATATATATATAAATATAAAAAGATATATATATAAATATATATATATATATATATATATATATATATATATATATATATATATATATAATAATAATAAATTGCCATTTATTTGTCTGTGAATACAGACAATGATTACAAGGGGCGATGCACTTCGCGAATTGTTTGTTACAATATAGAGAATAGAGGGTTGAAAATTGGTACGAGGATTGAGTTGATGTTGCGGTGCGTTTCTTCCTTGGTTTCAACTTTTTTCCTCAACCTCAACTCAAGAAAACCCTTAGCGAGTATTTCATGAAATATCATTTGGAAGTTTCTTTATTGAACTGAGGAATTTGATAAAACGATAGAAAATAGGCTTACGCGCCGAAACATTGTTAGGTGAAAACAATAATCTATTCTTCGACGCTTATCTCAAATGTTTCCTTTGAACTAAATAATTTCGTTTTGAGGTTTATTCATAATACCTATTGTGCAGTTTCCATGAATCAGGGGAAGGCCATGCTTGTCGAGTAGGAGGGGACGACATTCCAAGGTCAGCATTGGCTTATGAAATAGAAAATAGGATAGGACAAGGAAATATATCAGTTTGAATTTGAGCTTCGACGAATGCATGCATAGTTTTAATAATTGGTGTCACGTGTGTCAAATTACGAACGTTCCGATAATTCCGCTGGCGCGAAATGTTTAAAAATATATTTCCATTCCGACTTGTTACGTTTGACGTGACGAACACGCTTCTACACTTCAAATCGGAAATAGGGAAAGCCTACGGCGACGTAGGGGCAAAACACGGAGTGATATGCGATCCCGTCCAGCTGACCGATAATTTCAAACGTCAACTCAAGAAAATGAACACGGAAAATCCAAACTTCGGCCGCGATTCAGGGTTAACTTGGCAGGAATGGTGGAACAAAGTTGTCCGAGATACATTCGAGAGCTGTCAAAGCGATTTGAGCGATTCGAAACTCGAAATTATATGCTCGGAATTGATCGATACATACAAAACATCGTCATGTTGGAAACCCGCCGCTGGCGCGTTGGACCTTTTGAACTACTTGAAAGACAGGGGCGTCTCGTTAGGAGTGATTTCCAATTTTGATCCGCGTTTACACGAAATTTTGAAAGCCACAGAGTTTAACAATTATTTCAAATTTGTGTTGACATCTTATGAAATAGGAGTGTCGAAACCGGATGAACGTATTTTTGAAAGAGCCATGATGGAATCGAGGCTGGAACGACTGAATCCTGAACAGTGTCTTCATATTGGAGATACGTTAGAATTGGATTATATGGGTGCCAAAAAGTTTGGCTGGAACTCTTTCTTAGTACTTCGAAATAAACCAATCGAGTTGAAGAATAGTGAGGGTATAGATAAGAAACATGTTTTTAAAGACTTAATAAGTTTACATGAGTATATAGAACGGAAGTGGAACAAATATAATGTAGATTAAGTACAGCTAAAACGAATGTTCTCTTTGCCAGTATTCTATTTAATCATATAAAAAGTTTATCGATGTTTCATCACATAATACTGATTTTTCAAAGAAAAACAGGATATATATATATAACACTCAGTCTTTTTAGAAAAATGAGTACCGTGATATTCAAGATTGAGATCTGGAACCGCTCAATATTTTAATTTTATTGGGAGCAAAGTTCCTGAATTAATTGTCGAAAATTAAACTTTAGTATATATCTTCAAGTTATATGGGTTTGATGTTTCGTTTATGTTATATATGATTTCCGGCAAATTCATTTTACTTAAACTTGTTTCAAAGAGCTCATCTTAAATTTCCCTAATTACCTCGTGCACCAACATTACATTATATATTAATTGCTTTTGTTTTACAAAGACTATAGAAGTCAACAATAATAATTTGTTACTAAGTTATATGCAATATTGTAAGACATTTTTATTTTTTTCCTCGCATAATTGTGTTATATTACATTTCTTTTGTAGAAATATAACCAATTTTGAAGGTTTCCAAACTTCCAATTGTACAACTTATTAAACGATGCTGGTCATTTTAACATATTGGTTTTATTTTACTCTCTTGTTTATATAACTCAATTGTTCATGAAACTATATATGTATTAGTTTCTGAATAGTTTTTTTCGATAATTCAAATCATGAATGAAGGAAGTAAGTTATTCATATAAGTTCGGAGTAAAGAGCAAATAATCTTTTATATGTTGCAACTAAAAATCAATCACATTTCATAACAATTACTACAAATATAGGAATGAATAGTTTTTTCACCTTTATAGAAACTCAATTCGAATCAGTTATTCATATTCCCAAAAATGCCCTTGAGAATTTCATATTGAAAATATAAAAGTAAAATATAAAGAATAATTTGAGTTATGTAGTTCACAATTTTCAAGTAGAAGTGCGGATCTGATCACGAATTAAATAAAATTCTTTATTACACTCTGGAACACACTATCACTTCAAGATAGATTCAGTTGGATTTCGAATAATAATCTAGTTAATTTAGATCAAAATAATAACAGTTTTATTCAACATTCAGTGGAAGTAAATTTAAAAATTATAAACAATTTTTTTTTAATGTTATCACTTTTGAAGGTACGTCCCTGTGCTAATTTATTCGCCAGCCAACGAGTAGTGTGGCCGTCTCGTAGTTCTTTTGATCCATATGTCAGAGATACAGCTGATTATGGGAATATAGGTATAGGAGTGGGAAAGTGGGGATAAATAATTTCTGCAAAGTAAACAATTTGAATATACCGGCGCTCCAAACATCTTAATTAATGATTTAAAACAATATTTGAACAATACATGTGATTGTTAGTGATTAAATGTCTATTTCATCTGCTAAAATATATATTGTATATAACTAACGAGTGAGTCACGAAAAATCGATATTTTACTATTTCCTTTGGCTTCCAGGCATTAAATATATAATACTTAATAGGGGAAACTGAAAAATAATGCTTCCTGAACCAGAGGAGTATGCTGTTTTTTTTCACGATACTTACAGGGAACACCCAGAGGCTATAAAGTATGTAAATCTGTTGGAGAACACTGTCTTGTATTTTGTGTTCCTTGAATGATTTGTGGTTTTTTATGCATGTAAATATGTTTCTCTATGCTTAAATATTCTTCATTTCATAGTTTAGAAAAAGATGTTCACTTCTTTGCTTGTAATAAATATTTTACCACTCCATTAGTATTAACTTATCACTTTGAATAACATCTGATTCGCAGTTTCTGTTGTGTTTGTATTTAGTTATTTTTACTTATCATTCATTGTACTACATTCCTATGTTGTAGGACTGAAAAATTGATTGATGTTTTCACTTAGAATTCAGCTTTCTTCATTGAATTTTTTTTCCATAAGTATCTTTTTTTTGTACTCTATTGTAATAAAAACTTTATGAATTGAAGTTGTTGAAGTGAACTTGTTGTGAATTTAATTTAGTAAAGTATAATATTGTCTTTTTACCGTCACTTGCACATTATGCAATTAGATATAATGATTATTTTTCATCGGAAAACACTAGTTGTAAAAGAAGCAAAATAGATATATTTGTTATAACTAAATTTGAAATACGTATGTTATAACAGTTAAATAAAAATTAAATATTATAAATCTTTGTTTGCTTTTTAAAAATGGTAGTAATACATTGATGAGAATTTTGTTTCTCGTTTCAATTAAATTTTTTGTTTTGCGATACTCTTTTCCATTTGGTAAAGGCTCCCACAGTTTTGTGGTGTATGCTATGATCAATTACTTGGTTCTTGAACTTGAGGTATGTTCAAATTTGAAATAAATTTTTCTTGTTAGGTTCAGAATATCAGAGATTAATAAAGTTTTATTAATGCTTTGAAATAAAATTTCACCAAAAATAATTTTCACTCATCATAGAAAAAGTTGTTCACAAAATATACTCTTTCCTTAATTTTTGACAATATTCCTAATGAAATTCAAATTTGCTATGTACTCAGCCCACAAATGGTTTAACATTTGGCTGAGGAATAGCAAAATAGAGCATACCTATAATTTTATTAGATACATATCTCATAAGCCCTTGAAGTCTTTTTTACCAACTGACTGGTGCCAACACATCTTTATATGTTCACGCATTTTAACTATCTACCTCGATTCTATAGCATAGTTGTATATATATATATATATATATATATATATATACTAGCTGACCCGTTGTTCTGCCATATAAATTATTTTTATCTATTCATCTATCTGCCGATGTATATCTACCTATCTAACTATATATCTATCTATCTAGATAGTTATATATCTTTCTATCTATCTATCATTCTATCTATCTGTCTATCTATCTGCATATCTATCTATCAATTTATCTGACCGGGCAAACGTTCTGCCTTATAAATTATTTTTATCTATCTATTCATCTATCTGCCGTTATCTGTCTTTCTATCTATCTGTCTATCTAACTATCTATTTATCAATCTATCTGACCCGGCAAAAATGTTAATCATTGGGAGTATGAAAAATATATTACGACCTAGACTCAAACTGACTAATGTTATTTTCGATTGCCATTTTGCAGCCCTATTGCGGATCTGTGGATAAAATTAAAAAAAAATGAAAATCGCGATACAAAAATAGGGGTTGATCGTAGAAGGGTAAACAATTGAGAGTAATATGAATTTTTCTATTCTATGTCATGACAAAATAAAAATGACATATATTAGAAATAATTTTATATGGTGGTCAAGTATTCTCAAATTTTATAATTTCCCGCGCAATTTTCTTAATTTTTTCTTTCATAAGAACCTTCTTCTGACAATAAAAAACACAACAAAAAAAGAATTAGTGAAATCGGTCCACCCGTTCAAGCGTGATGGCGTGTCCAAGGGAAATGAGGATTCATTTTTATATATAGATATATATATATATATATATATATATATATATATATATATATATATATATATATATATATATTATATATGTATATATATAGTATATTTGGTAACGTAATAACAAAGTCAAGTTACAAATAAAATACAATATAAAAATTCAAATAATTGTTTATTCTAATCAATTCAGAGTTTCACATTGAAGTCCTCGAAATTGTATGGTGGGTTTTCCAGTAGATAATCAATATTTTCCGAAAGATCCTTTTCTGGATTTCCCATGCATGTACATAATCTTGCTTTCTCAATATTGAAGTCTTCACTAGATCTGATCCCATATGGTTGACAGTCCGATCTTCTTTCATGCAGGGTGGGTTTATTCACAATATTCATGACTAGCCTTAGTATTAGTTCAGCTACATCAGTCAATATATTGTGTTTTTTGAATATTGGCTTGCAGTCAATGATATACTGTTATTGCTGCTTTTTGGCTGATGATTGCCTAACCCTTCTAATAGCAAATATGTTATTATATAATCCTTCTCTGAGACTGCTACAATGATTTTTCCATGTGAGATGGTTATCTAGAAAAACGCGCTGATACTTTACTTCACTTGAAGATAGCATTTGGGATGAATCATTGTTTTGGTTTTAAGTTCATTAAGCAACAGCTTACCCTGAACCATGTTCTCGCAGTTTTCCTATATTTTATATATATATATATATATATATATATATATATATATATATATATATATATATATATATATATATATATATTATATATATATATATATATATATATATATATATATATATATATATACTGGGACAACTTTTTATTTTTATGTTATTATAGATATATCCTATATGCAAAAACTATAAATTTTTTTGTAGGTAGATATTCGTATTATTCAAATGTAGATTGTATTTATTGTAACTAAATGATTTCATTTATAAGGAAAAAAATTAGTACCACTGTATACCACATGTCCCAGTATACACCACCCCTATGGTCTATAGCAGGACATCTCTAATAAATAACAATTACAACTGAAATATTAAATTCAAAATCAGAAATATAGTAAAAATAAATGTGCAATAAAAATGAAAAATTCGGTATAAAATATGACATGCTTAACTATTGCAGATTATAATTTCCAAATTCAATGGCAAATTTGGGCTGAGTAAGTGATCTCCAAGTTTATTCACAGATAACTCAGGTAGTTTGCATATAAGGTTGTTTTCTTCAATAGTGTCTTCATCCTTAATTGTGGGTTACAGAAAATATAAAATTAGATGTTTCATCGAGACGATTCTTTCACAACAGCTCGTTTTTCAACAGCGCTTTTTTACTCCCTCTTTGATAGCTTTTATTTTTTCAAGACCCACTTTCACCTTTTTTACTGCCATTTCCATATTTGTTGCAAGAGTTTCATTAACATTTGTACCCATATTCATATTTTCATTTCATGTTATGCTTCCTCTTCATTTTTGGTATCTGCTATAAAAACAACCATTGGTGTACACTGGACCATGCCAACTAGTCCGAGTATATACCACTGGCACATGGTCAACAATTTATTGATGTACAAACAGCCAGTATCAATAAAAACATATTTCAACCATTACATACCTTTGATGATGTCTTCTTAACAATTCACACTTAAGAAATAGTATTCATAAGTAATCATGAAAAATACTGGAGACAAAAAATAACTTTATGGTTGCACAAAAATGATTCAAACTGAGATGGAGGCTACAAGGGATTGTAGCGAAACCAATTGTTGTTCAAACGAAAGTAATACTTAAAAATGTAATACAAGCCGCATATGGTTGATCCATTATTGAAGGTGGCTGTGTGAGTGTGTTCAGGAAGGTTTCCGCTGTTGAATTTGGTACTCTGGATGAACCTCGCGATATAGATCACCTTCAGGAGGAGTAAGGACTAATTTGTGTATCTGGTCTCAATTTTCAAAAATCGTAAACAATCCGATTACGTGGCCTCCATCGGCCTACTCGCGACCAATCGATTTGGCTCCTTCCATAAGTCAACTCCGAAGTCTCAACCCTCCTCAGAGTTAACTGGAGTTTGCTCGCCGGTGATTTCGTAAATTATTTCGTCATTTTTATTAGAAAAGATCAGGAATGCTCACCAGTTTCAGATGGTTGCGGATTTCGTATAGTAGATTATAAAAATTGAATATACAATTGAAGAGCAAAATCTTTAAGTACACCTCGAATGTATGGTCTGCTGCATATATATATATATATATATATATATATATATATATATATATATATATATATATATATATATATAATACTTGTACAAATGATACTACCAATCACTCATACAGCATAATACTTTAGAATAATGACAATTGTAATCAGGCTAGTAGATTTTCAAATAATAAACCAATAAACATTGCGTAATTAATCATTTTTAATTAAATCGTAGTCCCCCTATTTGACTAGATACATATATACCCAAACGGTTATCGACTAATTTATATATATATATATATATATATATATATATATATATATATTTATATTAAATTTTATATATATATATATATATATATATATATATATATATATATATATATATATGTATAAAGAAAAAATCTCGGAAAACATATATACGAAGAAAGAAGGAAAAGCTATGGAGAAAGAGAAAAACCCTCACCAAAAGTATTTATTTGAAAGGGATAAATTTTGATTGTTTATTCAGGTTATTTTTTTTTATTCCTCAGTTTGCAAAGAAAAATTTTGTTTATTATCACACTAATTTTAGTGTAAAATATTGTAATGTGGTTGACAAAATGAAATTATTATTTATATATATATATATATATATATATATATATATATATATATATATATATATATATATATATATATATATATATATATAACGTCTATTAGATTTCCAATTTATTTATTTCTATAATATATTGAAATTTAAGTGAGTAAAACTGAAATTACTGGAAATTTTTGATGTACCATCCAAATTAATTGCAGTTTGTATTCTTGGCATGCACAAAATGAAGGAGAGTTCCCATCTCCATACACATTTTTTTGATTTGTTACGAAATTTTAAAGTTCTAATCTAATTCCGTCTATCTCTTATCTTTTCTTATAATTAAAATTAATTTCAATACATTTAATCTTTTTAGATTAAATGTATTTTTATTATCAAGTGCTCGTTTATTGCTTTTATTGCATGAGATGGTTATTCAGAATAATTGACTTTGCTCAGTAACGAATTGAATTGTGTATTTTGAAACAATTTTTCCTCGAAAACTTATTCTGTAGCGAAAATTTCCGACCATTACAATTGTTTATTAATTAATATATAATAAATTGATATATATTCAATTGGAAGGTCTTCATTTCTAAAAGAGCCTCCAAAGTGAAAGCAGTTCATCGAAACTTCACTATTGATCTTCTTAATTTTTCAGAAAACGTATAGAATGGAAGAAGATGAAGAAGAAGTCGAAATCGCGTTCTAAACACAAAAACCGGGTAGAAATGCTTTGCGAAGATTACCACCTTCCCCCTGAGATAGAGTTGCCTACCAATGCATCCGCATTTGCCACGTTTGCTTCGATACGGCTAGCAGTGCTTGACAAATGGATGAAACAGGCCAGTCAGGAGTACCTGCAGAGTAGCTGTAGCGCGCCCTTACAAGAGCAGAGCGAAGTAGAGAGCGATACGGAGGATAACACTCAGAGCAGTGTTTATATGCCAATGAAAGTATCGAAAATAGTAGGGTTGGGGTTAAGGTCAGTTTTCGAGATTATAAAGGAGAGTAGAATAAGTCATCCGATGTTGTGCACAAAGGCTTTATCTGCTTTACTGGATGTCCTGCAGGGACAAACTCCCGAAGGTATACTGTTGTTGCATCATAGTATTTTGTAAAAAAGCCTTATGAAGAACATACAACTCCTTAATTGTCACTTGGCATTTCTAGATGCTATTTTTATATATTTATAAATTATCTTTGTCAATATAAGAGAAATAGAATCAATCGGAGAAACTAATTTTGTGTATTGACTTGTTCAACATTTCTGTCTTTGAATCTGTTCAAATTTTTAAAGTTTTATAAAACTACAGTTGAAGGAGCCTAAATTGCAAAATATTTCGTTTTTAAGGTTTAAAATCAGAGCCAATGGATATCATAGATCCCCTTTTCGATTTGCTGTTGGATTTGGCAACTCTTCATGGCCCTGAAAGTTCTGTACCTAATGATGGTACTCATCTGACAGCAATAGCTTGCGCTTGTTTATTGTCATTGGTAGTTGTAAGAGGAGATACAGGCAAATATTTGTCTGCAGCTGCTGCTCTCCTAATGTGCCCTAGGGCGCTATCTATGCAGAATATACAGGTAAAATACATGTTTATATATATATATATATATATATATATATATATATATATATGTGTGTGTGTGTGTGTGTGTGTGTATGTATGTATACATTGATTTATTTTTATAGGAATCGCAATCGTTTGTGTTATATTTTCAGTTCAATATTGTGTTAGAACTCAATTAAATTCAACTTAATTATAGTGATCATGTATTTTGTTACAGAAATAAGTTAATTGTTAAATAAGATAGCAAATCATCATCACCTGAAACTTACTATGAATTTCATAGTTGCTACCTTCGTGAAGATGAAGGTCTATTGTGTAGGGTGAGAAAAGCTGGTTATCCAGCCTCTACATGTCCCCCTCCTTCGTCTCCACCTTTTCCTCCCCAAGTTCCATATGCGAAGTATCCTCGCCAGAATTTGAGCAGGCTCCTTGATCGGTGGTTAGACCCTCAACCCTCCGGGGCACAGTGAAAGTCTCCACCTTCCCAGGTATCCCAGCAAAGCCGGAGCGGATCTCAGGCTGACCCACACTATAACGTTCGTCCCCTCCCTGCACTTTAGGTTCCAGAAATGTGAAGGGCATCTCCAAGCCTCTCGAACTCTTCGCAGGGCTGTCCTCCTTTCCTAGCCCCGATATAGGGATAAGCCCCTCAGTGGATCGTCTCTGCCGCCTGGTTGTTCCAATTTGGGAAGATCAAACGGCAGTCACTTTTTCTTAGGTCGGCTGACCTGATTCCAGATGAGGAAGTGACGGCTTTCTCCACTACTCCTCCAGAGGTTTTTATTTTACTACTTTCCATATATGGTCACACGAGTAGTTAGGGTCAGAACGGTCTACTTTTGCAGAGCCCTGCATGCAGAGGTAAGGGGCTTGACACAATGGAATGCCCCCAGTACTCCAAGGTCGAAACCAGTTGAGACTAGTCTTCTATCTGGCTACGCATCCCTCCGCCTGGTTTCTCGCCTCGGATTTAGAATTTTTGATGAAGTTATTTCCTCTCGGTTCAGGAAGTCAAGCCAAGACTCCCACCCCCTACTCCATTGGCCCGCGAGACATGACCACAGACAGTCACGGAGCGTTGGTATAACAAGATGGTTTCGAGGTTGGCTCGAAATACCACCTAACATCGTGACCCTGAGTGCAATCCCTTAGCCACGATACTACAGCTGGGACAGGTGAAGATGGTCCGCAGCAAGGTATTTAAGGGCTACCAGTTGACTTTTTATACTCAACGAGCCCCAGATATTTCCCTGCAGACCCCCTCCTCATAAAAGTATCGTCGGAGGCTCCCTCCTATCCGCCACCTGAAGACGCGCCGCCGGGTTGGCACTTCACTCCGCCCGGTATAAATATATAAATATATATATATATATATATATATATATATATATATATATATATATATATATATATATATATATATATATATATATATATATATATTGTCCTATTCCCAATCAAATGTTAAACATATTGATAGTCTGAATATGATATATTTTTTAGCTAGGTATTACTGTTTTAGATGCCTTCTGTACTAGCAGCTTTACAGAGAAGTGTTCACGGAGTGCTTCATGGTAAAATCCAAAGACCAGACTGGATAACTCATGGAATACCTGCATCATCTAAAACTGATTCCTTTTTCCTTCAGACAATGAGCGAAATTAAAAACATGCAGTTGAACCCTAAATCTCTGGCCATGGATGGTCTATATTTATACTTATTCACCTCCAAGGGATTATTTAAAATTGGTAGCGGTTACGGGGGTACACTTAAGGGACACGTATACTTATGGAAACCTGATTTCTATCCCAATGATAATGGCAGTCTAGTATTCTGTGCAGTAAGTAAAATATTTTAATTTTATGAGCAGTGGGTTTGAATATGTTTCTGAATATTACAACACTAAGCAGTATATGTAATCTCGGGATCCCGGTCGTATTCCGAAAACTTTGGGATTAAATTTCACAGAAAATTGAAGAATTGGCTTGGAGCCGAAACATTGGATGCATTATTTCTTTTCTTTTATTTTCGCAATACAAGTAAGGTCTCAAGTGTCTAGTCATTTCAATTTGATAAGGTGAATATTCATCGATGTAGATCATTCTGTTAGTTAAGAATACTCAAGTCTGATTAAGTTGATTTTTATTATTATGTTATAGACAGAAGTAGTTTGTTTATTGTAAGAGAAGTTTCGAATGGAATGTGGTTTAACTTACTTTTTCCGACTTAAAATGTCTGATGATTTTAATTCAATGATTAATATTGATCTGTGTACAACAAGAACGTATTTACTTGGAAGTAGTTTTTTTTTGGAAGTTGAAGTGTTGTAGACAGAAGTTTATTTATTTTAAGAGATTCAAGTTGAATAGAATAGGCCATTCAATATCGATGGTATAATATTATTTCTTTCAAATTTTCATTTTCTGTTTCAGGGTAAATTGTATCTGAAATTATGCGGAAGAAGAGGAGTCGAATTTTTGATCGTAGAACGAACTGACCTCTTAATATCAGCCTCTGTGACACTCCATAGTAGGGATGCTGTTTCATCTGTGGTATTTTCTGATGGTGATTCCTTGGGAACCATTTCACCTGCAAAAGATGTTAGTAAAAAATTGAATGTATAATGTTTCCTTTCAAATACACGTGATGTTCTTGGATATCTTTCGATATTCCTCTTTAAAAACTCACGGTCACCGTTGTTTATTTTAAGTTTTAATGCTGATAGCACTCTTTCACATAGAACTGTGTGTCCTAAGTGTTGATCATTTGTATTTTTCCGTCAATTCTGCCAAGTACATTCAAAACATCTTCCGGAAAAAATTGTAGATATATTCCGCTCGATACGCAATTTCATTACCTAACAAACATGTACTTGTTACATTTACTGCAGCCGTTAGAGTATTGTACCTTGGACAACTTTCATGAATAATACATTGAACCTCGAAATTATTGTGCAAACAATATTTTAATATTATTGGAATTAAGATTGGTATATCTAGAATTGAAATCCGCAGTACTAATGACATAAGGGGCTTCGAGGTAAATTTTTTAAGGTCACCAAAATAAATTGACAAATAAGAGTGGAAGAAATTTGTATTTTGTGCAAAAAATTTTCATTTATTTTCTTTTATTATGATCGTAGCAGAGCGATTTCGACTAATTTCCTAGTCATCATCAATGCTTACTAGGAAATTAGTCGAAAGCGCTCTGCTACGATCATAATAAAGAAAATTTTTTTGCACGAAATACAAATTTCTTACACTCCTCTTATTACGATCAGTGCAAACAGCTCCAAACAATTTCATTAAATTGAGAAATGGCCGGAGGTACAAACCTGCTTTTCAATTTATACTACAAAAATAAAAGAGAAAAATATATTAAAAATACTTTATTTAAAAAAAATTCGAAAAGGTTACATCAAAATAGTGAAATGTAAGAAAAATAAAGTATTATACATATAACTTTATTCAATATGATAACTGTCAATATTTATAGAAAAAGTCTTGTTGACCCTCCCACACTGGTATGTTTGAGGAAGTTTACAATGAAGTCTCTTTCTAAAACCTCAGATGTTTTTCCGTGTTCAAACACAAATTCATTTGTTGCTCTTCTACTTTTTTCAAATATTGGATTGTACACTATTCTTTGTCGATGCCAACTATATCTGCAACATAATGCATAATGTGTTTCTTCTTTAGTTCCAATTGGTCAACCAAAAATCGCGATATTTAACAATATCCGCATTCTTCATTAGTATCCACAACAGAAGGTCAATCAACATCCTCAGAATCAGGCCCTTTTAATTTATCATTTCATTAATACATGGAGGATGTGGAGCTTTCATCTACTATCTTTCTAGTTACAGTATGAACTTTTTCTCTTTTTCTTGAAGTTTATTCTTATGTTCTCTTTCAATTTCTTATTTTTTTGTTAACACCCTAGATCTTCTAGGTTTACATATAAGTACCTCTCTTAGATACGGATATGCATATTTTCTGATAGCCTAATCTAGAAAAAAAATTTCTGTACCTTTGGTCAGACCTCTTCTAATTGACCCAAGGTACAAGACTAATGTTGGCCTAAGGCACAAGTTTGTACCAGTTTCTACTAAAACCAGTGTACTCTTGTTATTCATGCATTGTTTAGCCATTGAAGTTATTACCAAATAATGAGGGTTATCTAAAAGTACGTTAAATGAATATTTTGATTTAAATAACTACTTACATTATTGATTAAGATCATTTAAATAAACCTACGAATATTAAAAAAATTAAACGTGAAATACGGCGCTTTTAAAATAGTCGCGTTGTTTCCAGTAATTGTACAGTGTTGTCAGATGTTTATTTGAACCTCAATGATGTTGAGTCCTAAGAAGAAGGTTAAATCAGGACGGCCAAAGATACGATACGCTTCCCTATATGTGGTTGCGTAGATGTTTTTGTATCAGATTCCATAAAAGTCAAAAAAAGAAAATGATTGAATTTTAAGTGTCATGTTATAATTACTGAAGCACAGCTTTAGTAATAATTTGCCTTTCGTGCATACCAAAGGGTATATTAGCTTTTATGACTGCGGTGCAAGAAATAAATCCCATGAGAATAGCATTGTAGTTCACGCCTCGGTATTAGAAATCAGACTTCAAAAATTTTTATCAATGTATAGTTATACTTTACAAAATGAAGTAGAAAACTTCTTCTCGTTTTGGTTAGGTACATGTCGAGCTTATTTCGAATGGACTAGAAATTTATTTAGTTCATACCATCAATAGTTCAATTTAATATTCTCTAGGATGGATTCGTTATAAGAATTTTGAACCAAAACACTGTACCAGCTTCTTTAGTCAGCGAACTACCACTAAAGCTAGCAAGAAAGTGTGTAGATGTGCTCGGTACTTCTCCTTTCGAAGATGAAGGCCTAACCCACACAGTGAATACTGGAAATGATGAGGAAATTGCCAGCATTTGTGCCGGAAAAGAGTTTGGTCTGATAAGAACTGTTTCGGGAAAAGTAAGTTACGCATAGATATATTAATTATGGTAATAATGAAACACTATTTATAATAATTTTTTTTATATTTTCAAATACTTGCAATTTTCATTTCAATTTCATTTTGTTAAACATATTACAATCATATTCCATCCATACTAATGTCTTACAAGATTTATATTAGTTGTACAATTGCTGTTACTGTGTATGTTAATTCTAAACGATGATTTTGATAACATTAAATTAATCAGTACTTATTTGTAGGCTTTCACTATGAGATAATAACCTATATGTATGTACTTGTTAACCGCTACAGTTGATTTTTAACATAGAAAACTTTGGCCACATGACGGCTTCATATTTTTTGATTTTTTTTCCCAAATAAGAAGAATGGGTTCTGATGCTCTAGATATTTTCTTCTGATAATATCAAGTGCATCATATCACATTCGTATAGTAGTCTGGATTTTACTGGTATAAATTCTAAGCTAACGGCTTCTGCTGACTGCATCACTTCGGCAGGAACAGCATATGTATGACTAAAATCACTTTCTTCGTTCATAATTAAAGCTATATTTTATAGATTTACTAACATTATCTGATTACGATTTTACAGAAATGGCTACTTCAATAATTGCAATTGTTACTATGCACCCTGACAATCTAATATTTCTTCTTATTTTTTTCTGTCTGTGTATTGCAATTGAATCAAATAATTTTGCTTACAATCCCCGTGACTGCCAAAACTCATGCATACAAGGTGCAACATACATTTCCGTGTTCTACTTCGTTAGATGGTATATATATATATATATATATATATATATATATATATATATATATATATATATATATATATAATGGACTCATGAATTATATAATTTGTATATTGAGTATCTGCCGTTTTATTATCAAAACTACGTTTATCTCTGAAAGTTTCTTCTGATCTACCGCAGTTAATTTTACATACTGTGGACATTTTGTTTAACGCTACCAACTTTGATACTGCTTCGCGAAAGTAGTGTTTTAAGCTTTGTGATGGAGATTTCAATATAAGTCAATTCGCTATATTTCCATTTACTTTGGTGACAGGATAAACTTGAGAACTGTTTCAACTTTTTGTGTGATATATTCAATTATTTCTGTTAATTATTGTTCATAGTGATATGCTTAATAATTCCTTTCTCTTAATTGAAATCAACGTTATTTAGTCAGCATCTGACGAAGAAGTTATTCTTCGAAACGTGTCATGCATTAGAATTCAACTATTTGTGAAAAAGTTATCAATAGTGTTTCATTATGAATATTATTCTCACCAAGTATCGGCCTCATCAATGAATAATTATTGTAATATTTGTTTCTTAGGTTTTGTATTGTGGCAAAGCTTCTGCTCTTGGTATCAAACAGTCGGGAATAAGAAGTAGTAAATGGTCAGAATTGGTATTAACGAAAGCTCCTAAAATTACTCACATCTCTGTTGGCCATGACGGATTGCATGCTATAATTCTCACTGAAGATGGTTCAGCATTTTTTACAGGTAAATATGCTGATTCTTCTTAAGCAGATTTCTTGAATGTCTATATTTATGCAGAAAGTACGAGCAACCTATTATAGCTGAATTTGCAAGCTGATATAATAGAATCTCAGACTAGAAGAGTGTGAAGTTGGCAACTCCGACTTTTTTTTTTAGATTGTTAAATGTTAGATATAATAAAATATTACATTACAATCGATTGATATGTGTTTCTGATGCCAAGATTAGGCCGAAGCAACTGTCTATCACTTCAATCCTTTACAGTTCCCACCAGGGAAATTATATGATGATTTTCGATTGTCAGATGAATATTCTGGTTATATATATATATATATATATATATATATATATATATATATATATATATATATATATATATATATATATATATATATATATATATATATATATATATATATATATATATATATATATATATATATATATATATATATATATATATATATATATATATATATATATATATATATATATATATATATATATATATATATAATTAATTCCTCTTTAAGTTGACAAAGTATCAGATATTCTTAATCCAAATATGTTTTAGGTACTGCAAGACGAGGTGAAGACGGTGATCAAAGCAAAGTTAGAAGACAGCCCAAATCGATGAAACCAAAGAAGATCATAAAGGTCGATGGACAATTCGTCGTATCATCAGCCTGTAATAATGGTACTACTGCTTTAGTGACCAGGGATGGTGAACTACTGATGTTTGGGAAGGATACAGCTCACTCGGATCCTTCTACTGGTACACAGTTATTAAGGATATCTTAGTAAAAGCTTTGGTAACTTATATTTTTTTTCAGGTATTGTTTATAGCTTGAAGGGGGAATTCATAGCGCAGGTTGCACTAGGCAAAGCACATGCTGTAGCTCTAACAAGCAAAGGACAGATATTTACCTTTGGAATCAATAACAAGTATCAATGTGGCAGGGAATTCATTCCTGTTAACAAAGAAGGTAAGAGGTGTCATTTTCAATTTCGATTAGAGTATGTAGGTTTAATTTTAATTACTATTGTGCTCATAAAGTTAATTATCTGATAAAATTTTGATCAAGTTCATTGAATACCTACTCGAAAAAATATAAAATTATATTTTATATTCCTCCGCGTTAGCAGAGTGTTCAGGTGATAATAGTTTATTTTGAAAAACTAATTGAGTCATTGAAAATAATAGATATACAGAATATTATTGGTGGACTTTTTTTATATATGGCTTATTATCATAGATTACCACTCTGTTAGAATTATTTTACGAATTTTGTAAGTTTTACAATATGTGAACACACAGGCTTTTCCGAGAAAAAATTATTCATTATTTTAAGCTTGAGTTATGGTGCAGAATTTTGAAAATAATCATAGCACTTCGTTTTGTTTGTAGTTTCTCAATAATTCAATAATTTTTTTCGACGGTAGCCGTCTTCAGTTACTAATTATGTGCTGCTCAGTTCAATATCAGCAGTCAGGTATGCTAGTATAATATAGTAAGGGAAACCACCTTGATGTTTCTAACATTTTACAATTCAAAGATAATTGGGAGTATCACAGTTGAAATTCATACTGTCGCCAGGAAGATTGTATTAGTAATTTGAAGTTAATTTTGTACCTATATTTCTAGGTGAAACTTTTTCGGGTTGCGTGTCTAACGTCCTCGCAATGGACACATGCGTTACTCAAGATGACCAAGACCCTTACGAAGAGATGGATGAGAATAGAAAGGAAGCAGAAAATCAGCCTGGAGGTTCTGAAGGAAATAATGAGTCTCAGTTGAATATGTGCCCCCCAGGGATGCATTCTTGGCACGATGACAGATGCATGATATGTACGATCTGTGGAGAATGTACCGGTTATTCAATCAGTTGTCTATCCTCTATTTCAGCAAGGAATCCAGGCCGGTGAGTTAAACCAGTTGAAGTTATATGTTCTACTCGTTTGAGTATATTTATTTTTCTGTTTTCCAATTCAATATTATATCTATCGCAATTTCAAAGATTTACGAATCTATTTATTGTGTATGATTTATGTTTGTGTAATAGGAGCCTTTTTGAGGTTTTAATTTTCATAGTTTTAAATTTATGTGAAGTAAACTATTCTAATATAAATACTTTCATGCGTTTGTTTGGTTAACCTTACTATTTAGTATTATGAAGTTTTTGATCTTTTTTTTACATATTCTTTATGAATCGAATTAAATTGAAATTTTGAATGGACATTAGCATTTTGTTAAATAATGTACTTTACACTATTAATATTTTGTCGATCTTGCCATACGAAATATATATATATATATATATATATATATATATATATATATATATATATATATATATATATATATATATATATATATATATATATACAACAACAAAGAAATTAGTCGCGGGAAAATATTAAACAAGTAGAGCAGAATTATCGGTATAGCCCGCTTATATGGAAGCAGCCGTTTACACGTATTGTGCGGCTATACCGATAATTCTGATAATCTTTGTGTTGTTTATTTACTCGGTCTGAGATCTCGCGGATGGCATTCATTAATCGCCTCCGTGGCAAAGCCGTGTCAACGGCTGCTTTCATATAAGCGGGCTATACCGATATTTCTTCTCTACTTACTATATATATATATATATATATATATATATATATATATATATATATATATATATATATATATATATATATATATATATGTATATATATGTATATATATATATATATATATATTATATATATATATATATATATATATATATATATATATATATATATATATATATATATATATATATATATATATATATTTATATATATATATATATATATACATTATATATATATATATATATATATATAATATATATATATATATATATATATATTTATATATATATATATATATATACATATATATATATATATATATATATATATACCTACATATATATATATATATAAATATATTTAATATGTATATATATATATATATACATATATATATATATATATATATATATATATATATATATATATATATATATATATATATTATATATATATATATATACCTACATATATATATATATATATATATATAGTATATATATATATATATATATACCTACATATATATATAATATATATATATATATATATATATATATGTAAAAATTCCATATATAGAATAACTATAACTAGTATACATGGCAAATTACTAACATCAGAAAAATAGTTTTGGAACAGTGTAGTGTTTAGAAAACCTTATCATTTGATGTGGTTTGTCTCATTTATACTGTTCATATTATTATTCATTGCAAGTATGATCAATCAAATTTAATAATCAATAGTTTTAATATTCTTTCAAAAACACTCGTGAACAATATCAAAACGGTTTCAGAAAATATGTGACTTTGTTGAATTGAAGAAACATATGAACTAATACCGTGATACAAAAAAGAAATATTTTTTAATTGTAATTTTTTTTAAAGAGAATGTGGTTGTGGAGAAGGTGACAGTGGTTGCAGTATCTGTGGATGTTGTAGAATTTGTGCCAGAGAAGTTGTTGACAATTCCGAACTAGCTGATCTGGCTGGTATGATGAGGCTGGATTTCATTTCTTTGACACCACCACGTAGTAAAGCACAAGAACAGGTTATTTAAAACCACTTTTTAACTTTTTATCAGCCAATGTTGTGTATATAAATGAAAAGGAAATTACCACTTACATTAATTCAAATTGCTAAGAACTCATAAGTAAGTTATAATCTATGCTATGACACAATAGTTAATTTTATCTCGATAAAATTATCCAAATGTAAACTATCTCGCTCATTTTAACGAACAGCGAAATATCTCATGACGACCTGGCATGTAGATCAGTAGATGGATCCTTATTCGTAACGGATATTCTGTCTCAACTATCCCAGAGTAGTCGAATTATTAACGTACACATTTAATTTGAGATATCCTCATTAAAATGAGTATGTCTATCATCAAATCGGAACTTCGTGAGGGTCAATTTATGTTACCTCTCCTGAAGACCAATGAGCTACGAGTTTTCACGGGCTAGTGGCAGAGACGTATCTGAAACTGTACTTTTTTTGTAATGTTCTTTGGTTATAAACAGAAAAGTTTTGCAGTTCTCATAATATTCTGAATTCTTAAAAAAAGTACGGGCTGGCTATTCCTCGCTCTGACATGGCTGCCCATGCAGTCACTTTAAGGGATTGTTTAGGTCTTTGTGTGAAAGTTTCGATCAGTGGCGTAGCTAGGTAAACAAAGGCCAGGTGTCCTTTTTCACACATGGCTGCATTGCTGCAGTCGTCAAACTTACTTTTAAGGATAAGATAAAAATACAGTGACTTGCACTCATCCCTATAAAATCACTATACACTATGACTAGCAAAAGGAAATAACAATGAATGAAATGACGATAAAAAAGATTTACTATGCATATGAGATCCACACATAGAAAAAGCTTGATTATTGATAAAATAACCAGTCAAATCACTTCATCATAATCCAAGTTTTATGCGGTTTTCAATTGCAATTATTGCGAATTTCAGAGTTGCTTTAGCCCCATTCCGGTTTTGAAATTATTTCTATAATATTCAGCTTACTGAAAAATCTTTCAGCTATCGCAGACGTAACAGGAATAGTGTGAAATAGTAACATTGCTGTATATACTTCCGTAAGGTTACGTTCCAGCACTCAGCATTTCGTTATAACTTTCTTACAAAATCGGTGAATTGACCATGTCTCGGTCAATTGAGGAAGGACTAGATGATAAACATTAAGTAACGGAAACTGAAAACTAAAAAGCTGTTTCATCCATGCTGAGCAAATTATGTTAACAATTTTTTGTGTAGCGTGAAATTTGAACTTCATATGACATATAATACTAAAATGAACGTTCGTTTGAAACTTAAATAACGAAAGTATAATAATAACTGATAGTTATATAAATATTAAAAATTAACTGTATATCATTTGTATGATTCGTTGTAATATTTATGCATTTTTCTCACGTTGAATTCGCGGTTGTAGATCCAGTCCCGCCTTGAAGAGAGGAAAATTAAAGGTAGAAAATCCGGAGCTGGTCCCAGTAAACAAAATTCTAAAATAAAAATCACAAGACAGTTGCCCTCTACTTCATCAAATCATAGAGCTAACAACCTCATCCGTCAGACTAACCTTAGTGGAAGTTCTAGTAAGTCAAAAAAAATGTTGCTTATAATAAATCGAGATTTACAGGAATGTTTTTACTATTTGACGTACATTCGCCTTCAGGAAGGCTTCTTCAGGCAATGACTATCAATTCCTTAATAAAATATATCAATACTTAAATTAAGAGCTGTTCATAGAGACTAGAATATATGGGAGAATAAAAATTGACTAATAGGGCAGGTAATCTTAGAATCTGAACTCTCAGACAGGTTTCTCAGAAGTTGACTTGTACAATTTTGTGTGGTATTTTTGATTATGAATGGAGATAATGATTTTGTATTAATGAATAGATTTGAATCGCTTAATTTGGTATTGAATATATAGTGACTTTGTATTATGTAACTTTCGCTGTTACACATTTACACATTTCAATTTCTTTACAACTCATTTGAAAGATCTCAGTCCATTAATCGAGATAGGGTAATTACTTATTGCGGAAAACTTCATATCAGTGGAACTTCAACACTAGAACAATTGGACATATATGAAGTTGGCGACACCACAAAATAATGGATATAATGCTAATTATTTATTATATTGAAACCATGATATAATAGGCAAAAATTCACATTCACTTCACTTCTAAGAAACAGCAAAGATTAACTAACATAAATATTTAGATAATTTGTTCAGCGTCCAAATAGACTCGAACAATTTACTTTGAATTTGTTGAAGCATTTAATGACCTGTCAGGGAGTTCGGGTTCTAAGGTTGCCCCTCGATTGATTCAATTATTATTGTTCCTCATTATACGTCTTAAGATATAGTTGTTTACTATAGTATGAATATACTTCGTTCAGAAATTCATAGTCACTAAAATGGTAGTTCCATAATGAAGGAATGGCCACGATCTTCATTTCCTCTCAAGTATATGTTAGAGAGGCGTGCTGCTTGAGTTATAGGTAGGAACAACTTCAGTCAGATCATAGGATGCACTTGTATGTAAATGTGCATTAAGAATGGGCGAGACCGGATTATTTATGGAATAGAAGTGAGGATGAGTTCAGAGGACGAATACTTCCCTTGTATAAATTTGTTAGCATTCACTTACGCACGTCAAGAGGAAACCTCTGATGAAAATCAATCGCAGACCAGTCGACCTCGAGGTTTCAAGCCGGAACTTCCCGAATGCTATAAGCGAGGACAAACACTCGACTAACTAGCTCGGGTTTATAGCTTCGTATACATGCACGATGCACGTCTACTCTTCTTTCAGGAGGTACTTACCGGGTCTAAAACTCAATACGAACTGACCAGCCATGAGTTTCTCAAAAGTATTCTCATGGCGTACATAAGTAACTACTTGCATATTCAAAAGGCGAATGCTGTGTCAGTATCATCGTCTTAAAATATACCCGCCACACCCGTATCCCATACTATTATCTGGACACATATATCCTTCATATCTGTGAATACAGGTGTATCTTATTATCTAGTTCCTCCCATTAACTCAAAATAGTCTTGCTCCCTCGCACATATTTAAGGAATGAAACACGTTGCGTTTAAATTATTCATATTCATTTTCGAAAAAGCCTTATAGTCTAAGAGCCAGCGTTCCGCAGACTAACGGTATAGTAGCAAAGTCCTTATTAATGCTAGGTATACTATTTCACCTGCCATAGGTGAAGTGAGGATTCACTATTCCCATCAAGGGTGCCTTTGGGCGAGTCCATGAAGTCGAAAGACATTAAAATTGACTCTGAAAACGTGATCGCAGCATGTCTGCCGTTTTGATATCTTAAAAAATATAATTTTTTTCATGTAAAAACTTAATGGCCGACACTTCTTCCGGTTCCTACTATATTTTATAGAATTTCGAAGCTGCGAAAATTTTGACTACTTTGCGTTATTTCAGCTAAGCTAAAAATGACGCATTCATTTATATTATTATTGCATACAGATATTAAAAAAAAAAACAGACAGATAGGTCGGGTCTGACATCCAGGCAGACACATAATACTTTTTCAGTCGTGCTAATAGTAGAAACCGGAAGAAGTGTCTGCCATTAAGTTTTTACATGAAAAAAATTATATATTTTTTATATATTTTAAGATATCAAAACGGCAGACATGCTGCGATCACGTTTTCAGAATCAATTTTGATGTCTTTCGACTTCTGGAACCCCCACGCTCAAAGGAACCCTTGATGGGAATAGTGAATCCCCATTTCACCTACGGCAGGTGAAATAGTATACCTAGCATTCATAAGGACTTTGCTACTATACCGTAAGTCTGCGGAACGCTGGCTCTCAGTCTATTAGTGAAGTTTCGATTTCGTAACGTACGTCACATATTAAAATTGTTTGTATAATAGCTATTTATGATATTGTTGATATGATTGTTCGTGGAGTTATCCACTCACAAAATAAAGTATCACTTTTAACACAAATATCATACCCTATTTTGTGTACACCTTTCCTATCTTGGTAACAAAATAAAAGTAGAATCTGCATACTTTTGACATCTCTTGACAACTAATTATTTTTGATTTTTTAACAAGCATCGTATGATTTGTTACCAATGGACATTGAAGAGGCTGCAAAAAGAGCCACACTAGAAATGCTGTCAAAAAAATCGCGCCAGCAGTACGAAATTTCATAAACTAATTTTCTCGCCTCATTGAAAAGACTCGTCCTCTCTCACTCTAACAGCGCTAGCCGTAGCTAGCGCTAGCGGACGCCACAAAAAGTCATGGAACTGTACTTGATGCAGTCTTTACAATATTTATCAGAAGTTATCACTTCGGTCGAGCGTCCCGAGACGCACACGTTTTTAAAAATATTTGTCGCTGTTTTCAGCCAAGGAACAAATTAATTCCGATGTTGAGAGAGATGCAACTAGAATTGCTTGTCTACCCCCAGCGAAGATTCAAATGCCGTGTGACAGTCCGGTAGTTCAAATCGCATGTGGACAACATCATAGCGTAGTGTTATGTCAAAATGGGCAGGTAAGAAAAGAGATAAAACAAAACTTTAAAGGATTCTCGTCCTATCAGCACTTCCCTATTCGTGAAAAACGAATAAGCTTATGCAAAATTATAAATCAACTCGAGTAAAACACTTGATATATTACATAAAGTGAAAAAGGTTAATTCTTCAATAATTTGAAAAATTATCGAACAACTTTCCAAGGGAGCTTGTAATACGTATTCCGTAACGCAAAATCTGCTCACAATCCAACGGAGAATTATAGAGAACGTCAAGTCACCCCTACTCAAAATCCGCATACAGCTGTTCCGATCTTATTAGATCTTACCAGTGCAGCTTATTTGACTTGGAGTGAATTAAAAAATTTCCAATTGTTCCCCAATACAAATCGTGGTCGGAAACACTATCTGGATAACAACACAGAGCGCCCTCCGCCAAACATACTGGAAATCAACAGTTCACCGTTTAGATCGAAAATGCAGAATCCCGTCGCGAGAATACATACTACCTGGCAATCAAATTTCTACTGTGCAGCTGTGACGTATGTTACTTTTTCTTCTACAATTCACCGTTGAATTGTGAATGTAGAATTCTCGTCGCGAAATATATATAACCAGCTCCCTTGGAAAGTAGATTGATAATTTTTTAAATTATTATAAATAAATAAATTGAGAATTTTTCTTGTTCACTTTATGTAATATAATAAATAGACCATGGCCGACTTGTATATTCTTCATTATTTCATTTTAAAACACTTGACTTGATTCCACTAAAATTGATATATATACTCCCCATATATGTTTCTGGATATTAAACTCATTATTAACAGTTGTCTAACTAATATGAATACATGATCTAGCTCCCAGGTTCTCGCCCATTAGCTCGTTAGTTCGTTCGATCCTTTTCCGAAACCGACTTGTAAGATTAACTAGTGAGAGCGACAGCGCGGCGTCGCCATAGCTAGTCACGTCAGCACTCACCTCCATTCTCATCGTTCAGTTCAGTTCGTCTGTGGTAGCGCTCTGCCCAACTATTTCGATCTCAAACTACACAAGACTAGCGTGCAGTAGTGGTAGCGAAGCGATTGAATGATCTGTCTTTCCGGAATTTGAGATGGAGCTAACGAACTAAAGGCTCATTTAAACATGCCAGGAAACTTTGTCGAGTAAAATGCTCACGCATCACTAGCAGAAGATTTCGTATTCACACATACTAGTATACTGGCATGCTTTTTCGCATGCGAGTTCAGTGTCGGGTATACTCGATTCTTTAATTTAGCATCCTAGATCAATCTCAGATTCCATTAAGGGTATTCATTCGAACACGTATAAGTAATATGAGTAATCAGGTTATGAAGTCTTGTATAGACAACTTAACAACGGTTTTAATTGATGAATTAGAAGATATATTAGAGGACCTATGGCGTGAACAGAAGCCATAGGGTAGAATAAATAGAGTATGGATCAGAAAGTGGATCGCACGGCGTTTATCTCTGGAAGTTAGAGCTGAAGAAATTTCTGCTTACAGCAATCCTCTTCGAATGAGAGTAGATAAATTTGGTGGGTTATTTATGAAAGTATCAAACGATATTCAGCCGAAAGATACCCACATGAAAAATGCAATTCTTGCTAGGACAAAACTGGAAGGTACGTTACGATTTCTTGCTACTGGAGACAGTTATAGACCTTTGGAATTTCTGTATAGAATTTCACGTTCAACAATTTGTGAGTTTACTCCAGAAGTTTCACTTCACTTGTGTTATCCATTCATTTTTATTTTACCACAATACTCGCAAAACACAGGAAACGTAAACAAGAAACGTGCTAGTTCGTGCTTTCGAATCCTACTCTTTACTAGCACGAAAAAGTTGAGCTGTGTCTGAGTACACTCGCAAGCAAGTACACTAGCACCAGTGACTGTTCACACGAATTATTTTCATACTAGTGGATTGCTATTAGAGTACTCGTCGGCATACACTGGCATGACTAAATGAGCCTTAAGAGAGTCCTAGTTCGTTAAGGAGTTGCGGACTAGAACTCTTGTAGTATCAACTTGAGTATTTTGGAGTATTTTTCTCTGGATAACGGTAACGAAACCAGATTATTTGGACCAGGTCCTGGAACTTATCACTAATGACTAAATAAACCTTTGGATATCATACGAACTCACTAAGGCAGTAATATAAATAGATAGATAGTTGCATCTTTAAATCAGTTTAAAAACTCTTGATAGCCTGAAATATATGTCGAGTGAGTATAGCAATTTTAGTGGAATCAAGCGAAGTGTTTTACTCCAGTTGATTTACAATTTTGAACAATTTTCCACCAAGTGTTGCACCAGCAGTCAATTGACTTTATTGAAAGTTTATACAATTTAGCGTATTTCTAAATGTTTCTAAAGTTTTAATGTTTATTAACTATTGAAAATGTTCTAGTTATAAATGACAAAAAAAATATCAGTACGTGTTTCTCTCACCCACAATCTCTCTTAATCTCTCAAAAAATGTTTTATATATGGGAAAAGTTGGACCACAATGATCAATTTTCAATGGCCCGTTAGACCAGGATGGCATAAGTTATAGCGGGATTGTAGGGCAAAATCATACGAGAAACCTATTTGGTCAGGTTCTGAAATTGTGGGTTGGGTCCTGACGAAATGCGCAGCATTTTACTGTACCCATAAAATTAGGTTTTTAGAACCGATAGCCTACCCATGTGACTTATCAGCTAAGCGCTCCAATTTCCGCCCATTTAGAGATCACATCCGATCTAACGACTGGTTCATTTCGTATGACAAAGCAAAATGGATCCTATTTCCATTAGGAAATGGAAGTAGCCCCATGGGACAGATTAGTGATTTTTGTGTTTTTTAGGGAACAAAGAACTTCTCACTGAAGCTCGAACTTTAATATAAAGGGTTTCATATTCATATATGCTGAAGGTTTAGTTTTTGTATATAGGTATAGTTATTTTTATTAAATTATTAAGGTTACTTATCACCAAATAACAGTGATACAAAATTTTGAGTAAAAGTTCATATTCACAGACCGAATTAGGTCTGTGTTTTTCATAATCATAATCTCATATTTATTTTTTATGATATATTTTTCGACGCTTTATATATATTTTTTCTGCTTCGCAGGTTTATAGCTTCGGGTCAAACCTCTGCGGTCAGTTGGGTTGCGGCGATATCTTAGCCAAAAATAGTATTCAGTTGGTCAAATTACCGTGCAGCGCTGTACATATAGCAGCAGGAAATAATCATACAGTGATTTTAACGTCAAAAGGAGAAGTGTATACATTTGGCAATCACCAAAAGGGTCAACTGGGCAGATCTCCTCCATCTTCACCGCACGATTCTTCCCAACCCGGACAGAGCAGCAGTTCGAAATATGCCACGCCCAGAAATCCGTGGTACTCAATACCAGCTTCCATTCCTAACATCGGCCCCAGGCACGGTAGAAGAGCTACTTGGGTTGGAGCATCGGGAGATCAGACGTTTGTGAAAATAGACGAGAGCCTGATCAATTCCGTTAGTATTTCGAAATCTACAGTTACAGCAAATAAACATTCCCTAGGTGAGTTGTTTTATGGACTGCCATTAGAAAGTTTAAGACCTTGATATCATTTTATTGAAATTAAAGCTACATGTTACCAAAGGATGAAAAAATCCTGATAGCTTCTAAATGTATATCAAGTCGCTTAAATGTGACACTTTTATCTTTTAGCATATTCGGAAAAGCAACTCCTATTATACTTTCCCTACATTTTTGGTAAATTCTCAACAAGCTACATGTTGCCAAAGGATAGAACAAATTCTGTTAGCTTAGAAATTTATATCAAGAATATAATTGCGAAATGTTTCTACTGTTATTTTTTCACATATTCGGAAAAGTAACTGCAGTTATATTGTTTTCCACTATTTTGGTAAATTTTTACCAAGCTACATGTTGCCGAAGGATAGAAAAAATCCTGATAGCTGAGAAATTTTTATCAAGAATACAATCGCAAAAAGTTTATATTCTTTCCTCATATTGGACAAGACACTTCAATTATGTTTTTTTCCTACATTTTAATAGTAGTGAGAGATCCAACGGGTTTTATTGTTTTGTTTTTCCGCACAATAGTTTTTGCCTTTCATAATTAAATTGTTCGTACATTGTTACTTCGAGGTATTTCGCCATATTTCGCCTCTTAGTTCGGTTCTCATGTAGTTTTATTTCTTTCTGATTTTTTAATGAACGAAGTTTTTATTCTTTCTTCGCGTCCAGGTCATTATTTTAGATATGGCTGGTTATTTTTCTTGCCATCGTATCATTGCTTTTATTTGAGGTGCTTTGATAATATCAATATTCTTATTGTGTATAATACAGTATTTACGGGCCATTTCAATACAGCTCACTATGAAGTACCTATAATAACATTAATTTCATATGATTTCTGCTTTCAGTACTTATACCTAATTATGAAGAAACTGCCAAATCATTCTCGTGTCTTGTCATCAATAAACGTGATGGAAATTGTAATTCTTTCAAAGGAAAAGATCAAATGAGCTTTTGCGGCAAAGCGATTTGCCTGGACCCCATTTACAATGTACTCTGGTCATACAATCCGCAGAATCACGAGATCGAGTGCTTCAACATAATATCATCCGAATTAAGCTCGAAGAATTCAAACAGGTTAGAACAGAGGCAAGCCTCAAACCAGTCCAAAGTGACTGATAATATTGAGGATAAGAATTTTAACATAATATCCGTATTATCACCGGAGCTGGCACTTCCTTTGGTCACCAATTGTTATGTGACAAGGTTCCAAGCTGCTATAAATCTGCTGTGTTGCTTGGATACCCTCACTGTTGCACACGATCTGCAAATGGCAGCTGTTAAGGAAGAGACGGACGATAGGCAGTTGGTTTCTGGAAAACAATATTGCAAAGAAGATTATCAAGTTGTAAATCGGTTCGAGAGCCATGGGGGCGGTTGGGGCTATTCTGGGCATAGCATCGAAGCCATAAGATTCATGGCCGATACGGATATTCTTTTGGGTAAGTCAAATTGTATAAAACTATATTTGTTCTAGAACAGTCTTCAAATAGTTGATTATTTCTTTCGTTACTGTGAAAGTTTATTATAATGTGACAATACAGTTTTTGATTTACTATTTTGAACTATCTTCAAATATAAAATAACAAATTGTTGCTATTTCAATTATGATTATCTGGCAAAACCTGAGTTTTTAATAAAGTTCTGGGGTTGAACCTTAGCGGAATGGTTACGCTTGCTGGCAAGCATTCGGGAGGTCCCTCATGGCATATATGAGTCAATGCTTTCATACTTACAAAGTCGAATGCTGTTCCGGTATTTATCAACTAAAACCCACCTCACCTCCTCTCTTTCATAAACTTTCACCCACTCTTAATTCACTTGTACATACAAGTCCATCCTCTGATATGGATGAAACACGTGATCTTTCTTTTTATTTTCCATGGTGGCAAAAGTATTTCATAAGTTTTCTTATGACGAGAGTAAAAAAAAGCGTACATACTTACAAAATCGAAAGCAGGGCCAGCATTAGAAGTATCCGCACTATACCTCCTGTTTACCGTATATCATTCGTTCGCGTCCATCCTTTTGAAGCACTTGTGCACACAAAAGCATCATCTGATCTGGTTGAAGGAGTGCACGGGAAATTTATAGTGAATTTTTTTATATCAAAATTTTCCTTCAATTTAATAGGTGGATTTGGTTTATTTGGAGGTCGTGGCGAATACACAGCTAAACTCAAACTCCTCGATATTGGTCCTGATGGAGGCGAACAAGAAGGCGACGGCGAATTACTTGCAGAAACTGAAGAAACTCCTTACGAGTGTGGTCCAAGACAGAAGTGCTCCATGCTATTCGATGAACCTATTCCACTACAGGTATTTGTTGCATTATCTTTTTGAAATCTTTCTCACTAAATTCCGAATACAATTTATATGGTAATATATATATATATATATATATATATATATATATATATATATATATATATATTATATATATATATCTATAGTTTGGCAATATATTCGACAACCGATTTAACAGCTGATAGTTTTTTTAGTTTGGTATTTCATTATGGGCAGACTTACACCAAAGCAACGCTGGCAAATTGTTGAAATTTTTATCAATATAATGGTTCCGTTTGTCAAACTTATCGTGTACTTCGTCCATTTTATGGCTCATAATCAGAGCGGCTAATTCGAATAACTATGGATCGTTTTCGCACCACGCTTAGGTACTCTTAATGATAATGTGCATCGCGTAAGACGCCGAACAGTATACGCAAAAAACAAGCTGTAGCCGCTGTACAGAAAAGCATTGAACAAAACCCAAATTAATCAATTAAGCAAATGGGGTTGTGTTCATCCACTTTTTGGAAGAATTGACGAAAGGATCTTGGATTAATAGCTTTTTGGATTCATCTTGTTCAAGAATTGAAGCCAAACGACCATCGTATGCGCCGTCAATTCGGCCAATGGACTGAAGTACAAATAGATATTAACATTGATTTTCCATAAAAAATTTTCTTCACCGATTAAGCTCATTTGTGGTTGAATGGGTACGTAAATAAGCAAAACTGTCGCATCTGGAGTAAAGATAATCCACAAGTTTTTGTCGAAACACCATTACATACACAGAAAAGTACTGTTTGGTGCGCTTTATGGGCCGGCGGGGTTATTGATACATGATGGTCAGAATGTTACTGTCAACTGTGAAACTTTTTCGTACCTCAATTAGCTGGCATTAATCTTCCTGATATGTGTTTCCAACAGGACGGAGCCACGTGCCACACAGCGCGCGCTACAATTGATTTACTCAAAGAAACTTTTGATGAACGAATAATTACACGTTATGGTCCTAACAGTTGGCCATCAAGATCGTATGATTTAACTCCATAAGATTATTTTCTTTGCGTTATGTAAAATCAGTTGCCTACGCCGATAAACCAGCGAAATACGGCCGTAAATGCTGCGAAAAGTGTGTGAAAATTGGAGCTTCAGATTGCGCCTTGTACGCGCCAGTCATGGTGGCCACATGGTAGGAATAATATTTAAACATCAATGTCATAAAATTATCTATCCAATAAAGCCAGTTTAATTGATATCAAAGATATATTTCTTCGTTTTATTTCAATTAAAGTTGTGTCACACTAGAAAAACATATTCTATATATATATATATATATATATATATATATATATATATATATATATATATATATATATGAATGTAAAAGTACAAACAACAGTTCTAATCTGACATATAAATAATGAAAATTACAATTTTACGACAAATTTTAGTGTTTTATATTCGAAAACATTGCACGGAAGTCATAAGTGATAGAACTGATATAAAACATTCAAGTATAATATTTTCTGATTTAATTTTTTTAACAAGCAACTTAACTCAAAAAACACAAATTAACCCAAAAAACTCTCGCAGCGAGCTGCACAATATAGTTCAAAGTGAAAACCTGCTAAAAATTCAACAAGAAACAAACCAACTTTTTCAATATCATCCACTCGACTAACCACTCCTATCTCCAATGAACTTAAATAAAGATTTAACATTTTAACATGAAAAGAAATCAATATACAATAAATCCACAAGGTTTATGAGATGAATCCAACACCATCCACTTATTTAAAACATTAAGCCAACCTTCATTAACATCCACAATAACATTCTTTTCTGGTATTGGTGTAATAATGATCGAAATATTAATGTCTTTTTATAGTTAAATCTATCATCGAATAATTGAGAACATATCAATTATATTACTATGATTAGGCTTTCTGTGTTTTTCCTTACCCAAGGATACAGGTAGCATAGTTGTCTGTTTTTTTGAATTTTTAGCTTTTTAAAGTTTATAAATGTAAGCAATTTTGCTCTCTTTATAGATATCAAAAAGTCATGGATTTCGTGACGAAATGTAATCTAATCAACAGAATCGCTTTTCAAACATCAATAGCCTGTTATCGCAAATAAAATGAAAATGAGTGAAAATATAGTACAGACAAAAACAATTCAAATGTATATATATATATATATATATATATATATATATATATATATATATATTTACTTATCTTTCTACTACTACTGGTGTCAAGACACTGAGTAATCGAATGCCGTTCGTTTCCGCCTCACTCAGGTATGTTGGTTTCTTGGTTCGAGATTAGTGGCCGTTTGACATATTTATATGTCATGATGTATGACAAAAGGAATTTATGCGAACATAGGATGGACAATACTGATGACCCCCGAAAAAAGGCGAAATAGCTGTCTATTGTTTTTCATAGTTTGTGATGACCACCTTAATATTTTTAACATTCACCGTTTCACATCATTGTAATTGAAATAGACTGAAAGTCTTTCAAACTATTTGATGGAGAATGTGGCTGTTATATTTTAGCTATTGTTGAGTTGTGTTCATGTATTTAATTATATATTTAACTTTACACCTTCGGTTTGAAGTAAAACTCCACTTTTCGAGTACCGCAACTAGAAATAATATCCATTTGTGTTATTAAGTATTAAGTTTTTTTGTGATGATCACAATTTTGTTTGTAGGTACATTATTTTATATTTAACTAAGCAACTTCAGTTTGAATCTGATGAGAGTAAAACTTAAAAATCGTTTAGGAACTTTTCAAATACTGAAACTAGAAAAATATCTATTTTTGTTGTTAATCCATCCTATTTTGATTGAAGGCACATCGCTGGTATGTCGCATGGTGCAGAATCAGCGGACCAAGCAGCGACTGCGGTTCCTCCGGTCAGACCATGGTTACCTCAGAAGACCAGGTTTTGTTCTATTTCAAGTCATCCAAAAAATCTAACAACGGTACGGACGTGAATGCAGGACAAATACCGCAGTTACTGTATAAAGTCATCACGCCAGAAAGTCAAGCTCCTCCTAGACAGACGGAGATCGCCGAGCCCGTCCATATATTATCCAAAGATTTCTCCAGAAGCGTCACGAAAGAATGTATCCAGAGTCTCCTATCGTTGCTCCAGTGGTCTTGGAACACGTTCAAGTGGGGAGTCGTCGAAGGTCAGAACATCAAGAACGTCTACACCTATTTGGAGTTAGAGAGGTTGGTGTACATCAGCAAGGCAAGCCTCCGTCTGATCAGGACGTATACCAACGAGATCTATCCGAGTCAAATCAATAAGAAAGTACTGTTGGAAAGCGTTCATTTGGCCGAAAGTATAGGCGACGTTCGCAGTCTATTGAAACAGATCCTTTCCGATAATCTGCCGCAATCGTTCCAAGTGAAAAAATCGAGTAGGCTCAACAACGTGAATTTGAATTCGGAGTTGATTGACGACATACTGGAAGAGTGTCACAACACGTTCGTCGCATGTTTTCACGCGTTTTATCCGACAGCCTACTTGAAGTGGACTTGTTTGTGTGATTTATTATCGGAAATAGATAAGGTGGGTAATTTTTTGGATATAAAAGTTGTATCATTTCATACTACTTACACTACATGTATATATATATATTAAAATTATAAAATAAGTCATTACGGGTTTCAATCCGTTTATTGAATTATACAATGTATTTCCACGATGTTTCGCCAGAATCACATCTGCCATTATCGAGTAGTGTGTACTCTTCGACGTCCAATTATATTCTTTATTGTAATATTTTCTCGATGATGTCTCATCTTCTATGGTGAACACAATAATTGTTGAGATTGATGTGAATAATATATAATTCTTCTTCCGGATAACGTAATAGACGACTTGTTTCTCGCCAGATTATGATTCTGGAGAAATGTAGTGTAAATACATTGTATAATTGACTAAATAAACGGATCCAAACCAGGAATGACTTTTATTTATTTTCCAACATCGGTGAATTTTGGAAAACAGATGTTTTTAAATTAAACACTTAGTTACTTGACAATTGTTTTAGATTGAAAGCCGATCATCAAAATTCGCTGGTAGAGCTAGTAAAAATGGAATCGGATCGGCAGTTAATATTGAAAATTGATATTTATTTGCGCTAAAGAAGAGTATTACTCATTCTTTTGCATACTCATCCTTGATAATACATTCATTCTGTGTTGCTTTATTCAATGTCTACAGTTTTCAAACAATTTTCGTATTGTGACAGTGAAATATTTATTTGCTGGTTCCAGGAAGGAAATCTGCAATCACCATCCAACAGTCAGAGGTTGCTGAGTGCAGTGCTTTGTGCCTTGTGCGCTCCAAACGTTAGACTGAGAACCACTTTTCCACTGTTGGGTTCTAACATAAGCGCCGATAGTTCCCTGCATAGAGGCTTGAGTCCATCTGATAATACGGGATTGCCCATGATGAGTGGATTAGATTCACATCATTATCCGATATTAGTGGAACAAATGAGCTACAAAAGTCAGGTAGGTAATTTAATAATCCCATTTTCTTGTAACAGTAATGTTATAATTTTCGAAATACTTCAGATATTCAAAGATGAATTTTAAAACTCACTCTTATTTAATATAAAATAATAAATATATTCACGGAGCTCATAAAGAATAACGTTTAATTAATTATAAAATAAATACAAATTTTATAGATGTTTAGTTTTTGCTGTGTGCGATTTCTATGTAGTCTTTTAATCTGGCTTCTTTGTGGGTTATCTCCGGAAGGAAGGTATTTCCGAGAAAAAGGCGTGCTTCGGGAAAAGGGAAATCTTTTGATACACTTACTACAGTATTTTATCTGTTGTAAAATTGAAGGAAATCTTGATATTTCTCCGCTTATTTAACTGCGTCTTAGTACCATGAAGTCTCAAAGCCGAAAGAATTTGTCATACCAGCTTCTGTCGATTAAACAGGCATTGAAAAGGCGTGATAGATAAATCCGGTGGACAAATTCAGTACTACTAAAGCAATAGCGCTCTATTGGAAAATGAATTTTTCAAAAAAGTCTACATAACGCCCTTTGACACTTAATTCAAAGCATATTTTCTCGTTAAATTCTTTATATCGGTATTCTAGGTTTTAATGGATTTTCGTGGCTTTCAGATGGAATCTAGTTGTTCCGGACTATCGTGCCCGTGGAAGGAAGTACTAGATAGGCTACTAAATCTGGTTGCCGATCCAATTGTAGCAAGTCTCCAGCAGAGTGAGATATCACCTCTTCCCGGACTAACCAGACACTGTTGCCATCTATTGGCAAGGGTTGTTGCGGAATTGGTACATCAGTGTAGTGCAACTGAAGTGAGTACACTTTTGAGTAGACCAAAATTAAAAAATTCTCTTGTGCTATGGCTCTAATCTATATGTAAATATATATATATATATATATATATATATATATATATATATATATATATATATATATATATATATATATATATATATATATATATATATATATCTAGATCCATACATTACAGTTACCTTATATTGGCTATTTGGAGGTTCTCTTCTGCTCTTCTGTTGTTATTTGAAGTCGATGTTATTATGGACCTATATTGAAAATTTAGATGAAAATAAGTACCATGACACTTCGTGAACTTCAGTCTTCTCTAGGTCTTACAAAAACTCAATAAACTTAACTATAATATTAATACCAAAGAGAAAAAAGTCACTCAAAAATTTCGTTACAACCATCTCCAACTTGATTATTACTTAGCTGCTTTAGAGTGGATGTATTATTCTGCGAGTCGTTTCCAATGAATTATTTTCACTACTATTGCCTAGTGTGCAGGGGTCGGCAACCTGCGGCTCAGTAGAATCATACTTGTGGTTCTCGAGTAGTTTAATAGTACATATTGAAAAATTAACTGCAAAATTGTAATTGGCAAACAAAAATAATAATCCTACGCACACATCAAAGTAAATACATGTTTCACATCCGATAACCGTAATATTATTTTTTTAATACGTATTACCGATGTATGTACTTATATTTGGCTCTTCAAACAATAATTTACTACATTGCGAAAAAAAAATGACTTTTAACTCCAGTAAAGTTGACTACCCCTGTCCTATTGCCTGGTCGCCTGCCTGCAACTTGTCGGTCGTCTCTACAGAGCTCAATCTTACTGTTCCAATTCAAATATTTCTTCAATCTCTTCGTGAATGTAACTTAACGTTAAATTCTTCATTGCCGCATGAATAAATTTCAGGCTCTCACATTAGAGAATTCCCTATGACAGATAGAAAAACATAACCATTAAATCCCAAGTTAGAGTTAAAACCATCTATATTCTAGAACTACTAATACACTCAAGATCCAGCTTATTTTACTAATTTCCAAATATATTTTGTACTCAAACCCACGATGCGTTAATATAAAAGATGGATAACTGAGATACAAAACTTTTAAAATAAAAGCAATCGAATACTGTGAAAATAATGAATTAGAAGTACAATAGGCAAACTAATTCTAATATTGTTAGTCTTCTGAACAATAGTAAATTGAATTAAATAAATTCACGTACGAATATATACTATTTGCAAAATCATTTTCAAGTAAATCAACATTGATAATACGATATAACGAAAATTTGGAACTTCTCTATTTTATTCCAACATTTCTTGAAAACTTACCCTGTAACCTAAACAAATATATTTCGGAACTAATTACATCGAAATATCAAATCGAAGCGCCGAGGGAAGGAAATTCTCCAATAAATTATAAGAAAACAGTATATTGAAATTAACGCAAAAAAAAAAAATTTGTTTCGGAAAAGGAAAAAAGGCAAAGGAATCACACGTTTTTCATTTCTCCCTGATGTATGTGTCAGGTAGGCGGGCAGCTTGAGTTTGGGATTATAACTCCTTTAGCCAGATCAGAGGATATATTTGTATGTACAAGTGCATTAAGGATGGGCGAGGCGGGATATTTATGGAACATAGGAAGTGTGGGTAGGGTTCAAAGGATTAATAATGACCCAGCATTAGCCTTGTAAGTTGACAAGCAGTGAATTACATAACCATGAGGAAACCTCTGAAAAAACTCATCACAGACCAGTCGGCCCCGGGGTTTGAACCCGAGACCTCCCAAATACTAGCCAGCGTACCTAAGTACCCGACTAACTAGCTTGGTTCATTTGTTTCTTCACCTTTAAATGTTTCAGGAAGAGCTTCAGAGTGGATGTGGTAGAATTCTGCACATGACACCATCTAGGTTCACACGAACGAATCAGTCTCGTACTTGGAATACAGGAAATGGTTCTCCCGATGCTATTTGCTTCCAGGTGGATAGTCCTGGAATATCAATAGCTGGGGTGGGCGTCTATGGAGGTATTGGTCATTATGAGTACGAAGTGGAATTACTTGAAGATGTAAGTGAATGTACTTGTTATATGAATTCAGAATTATAATTCAGCAATATAACATTCTATTCGCCTTGTTTGATTTGAAAGGGGCATAATAACTGGCCTAAGTGGTTTGAGGAAGTTAACATGTAATTATATCTTAACAGGGATGATATTTTATACTTTAGGAGAAGCTCTAACTTATATCCTACTAGATTTAGAAACCCGCTTTATTTCACATGATATAAGTCGATTAAACCTTAGAATCTATGCTTTATAAAAACCAAGTGTGATTGGCAAATGATAACATATAATTCGATTTGAAACTCTGTGTTTATTTTCAGCAGAGTATTTCTATTAGTGGATCAGAAAGTCATGCTCACACACAAAGGTGGAACAGCTTGGAAGTAACAAGGGGATCTTTTGGACCGGAAGACTTTGCTCCAGATATCATTGAAATCAAATTTGATCGAGCCGTTCAAATAAAGGTAAATATTTTTGTTTGTTGTTGTAGTCCAAGCATTTTTTGATTTAAACAATGCTTTTAGGAAAATATGAAATATGCTATCCGACTTAGAAACCATGGTGGAAGAACTAATAATGGCGATGGTGGTTTAAACTCTGTAAAAGGTTCAGATGGTACTAACTTTATATTTTCTACGTGCGCTCTTAGCTTTAATGGAACTACTTTGACAAGAGGACAAATACCTGTTCTTTTGTACTACAGGTAAATGCATATAAACGCGTGTCCCATTTTATATATATATATATATATATATATATATATATATATATATATATATATATATATATATATATATATATATATATATATATATATATATATATATATATATATTCATTCGAATTGTTGTTGCCTGTGAACTATTTCTAATCTTTTGATAATTATTAGCAATAACAGGCTTGTTGAATCTCAAAAAACTCGATTTTATTAAAAAGTTGACGTTTCGCCACGACATTCGTGGCTTTATCAAAACTTTTGAAAAAATTGAAATTTCTTTGACATTTATTGATTTGCAAAAAATTTGAATAGAAAAAGACTACTATGTCTCACTAAAATTTTTGTCGGCTGTGGCCGTTCTTTGTTATTTATTACGTTCTATTCAGTCCAATATTAACATTCAAATCTGTTATTATTAGATGGTAAGGGAAACCACAGAAACCTTTACCCACGTAATGTTGGAAATAGGTTCAAATTATTTTGATTTTGAAAAGTCAAAGAATAGGGTACTATTTATCTTGTTTTCAAAAATTTCTCATTGCGGCTGTGGCCGTCTTCAGCTATTAATTACGTGCTATTCAGTCCAATATCAACAGACAGGTCCGTTGATATTAGATGGGACCATAACAACTCATCTAAACATCTAGAATTTTCAATTTTTCTAAAAAGAAAGTATAGTTTAGAACATGTGATCTCCAAAATTACAAGTAATGTCTTTTTAAAGACAACAATCAAATATTTTAAACCTATTTTGTACATTACGTGGGTGAAGGTTTCTGTGGTTCCCTTCCCATCTAATATCAACGGACCTGTCTGTTGATATTGGACTAAACAGCACGTAATTAACAGCTGAAGACGGCCACAGCCGCAATGAGAAATTTTTGAAAACAAGATAAATAGTACCCTAATCTTGTTAATATTGGACTGAATAGCACATCATAAATAACAAAGAACGGCCACAGCCGACAAAAATTTTAGTGAGACATAGTAGTCTTTTTCTATTCAAATTTTTTCAAATCGATAAATGTCAAAGAAATTTCAATTTTTTCAAAAGTTTTGATAAAGCCACGAATGTCGTGGCGAAACGTCAACTTTTTAATAAAATCGAGTTTTTTGAGATTCAACAAGCCTGTTATTTCTAATAATTATCAAAAGATTATATATATATATATATATATATATATATATATATATATAGGTATATATATATATATATATATATATATATATATATATATATATATATATATATATATATATATATATATATATATATATATATATATATATATATATATATATATATATATATATATATATATATATATATATATATATATATATATATATATATATATATATATATATATATATATATATATATATATATATATATATATATATATATATATATATATATAAATATAAATATATATATATATATACAAATAAAAAATCCCGGTACATTTTGGCATATCCATCCCCCATCAGACTAAATCAGCGGAAATTTGGCATTAGGGGTTAATCCTGAGGGAGAAAATATTAGGTAAATTCAGTCAAAATGCTGAAATGCTTGCAAATCCAAACTTTGGGGAAGGGAGTCGCAGGGAGGTACATGAGGGGAATTCTTTCAAATAAATTATGAACAACATATCCGAAATTCTGCCTTGGGCTTTTTCGAGGGTGCATGGGTCTAAACAAACCGATTATTACAGGATTTTTGCAAATTGAGTTACAGGGTTTAAAAATGGACTAAGCTGATATGAGGGAATTGCCTCCTAACTTTTTTCGTTAGCTGCCGCCATTTGTATGTAGATATTTCTCGGGTTTTCTCGGGTTTTGCTCGCCATAGCAGCTTCTGCAGGTTGAGTTATAGGTTGAAATTTGTTCGGAGGATTAATATTAAGGAAGTATCCCTTGGGAGTTTCAATTATTTTCCTTAATAGTCGCAATTTTAATGTAGATATTTCATGTTATTTCCTGGGTTTTGAGTGGTTTCGACCTCTACAGCCTCTCCAAATTAACTAGAGGGTTAAGAATTGGTACGTAAAAAGAACAAAACCCGGGGAAAATACTACGTTTGTGACGGATCTCGGTTGTTTAAGCGTTATTTAAATATCGTAGGCTGATTAATGAATAAACTGTTCAATTTTTTCTCAGCAATCCCATGGAATATGGAAAAGCTTCGACAACAAAATTGGAACACCAGGCTAGGAAAGCAGCTTTATCCATGACCAGCGCAATTATTCGTAAAGCTTGTAGTCTGATGAGTTCGGCAAGGGAAAAAGCCGAAGAAATTCCATCTTCAGAATTGCTGAGTAGTTCCTGCATGGTCACAACTCTGCTGCCTTTGGTTGTAGCGCATATAAGTTCTTTGGCAACAAGCGATCCAAGGGTAATATCTCTGAACTTTTAGGCATAATATTCACTATTTGAAATATATTCAAGAGTTTTTATTTCTGATGTGCGTTTTGACCTCAATATATTGCCCCAGATTTTATATTTTGATTATTCGAGTTTTAAATTTTTTCTAGTTTCACTGCTGCCTTTAAATTTGCATTTTCGAAATAGTTATTGAGTTTAGCTTGTACGAGTAGGTACTTATTCAGTCTGAAATTCAACTGTTCAGTTGTAATTGATACCAGAGTTCTTTGTTGTAACTGTACTTGAAACAAGATCTGTAGGAATAGGTCTTTGAAATTCCTGATGGTTTTTACAAAATACTTTGCACTTTACACTATATGTTTCTACAAAAGACAACCGGGTTCAGAGTGGGATTGATTTCGAGATATAGAAGACTAATATATTTTCCATTTCAAAATATATTTAATTCTCTAGTATATTTAGAATGAAATTCGTTATTATCGAATTTCTTTGGAAAACCCAAAGTTCATGTTGAAATGTTTACAGAGTGCAGTTTATATATTGGGTCTAATTTACGAGCTGTTACCTCATGTAGCTGCATTGAACTTGATCGGAGGCTCAACACCCACTACAGCGAAGTCAGTATCGTCCGTTTCTGGAAATACAGAGGGTTTTGATTATCGTATCAATACAACAAGTCACCATTATACATGGGTACAGAGCGACCATCCTTATAAGCCCGCAACAATCTCAAATTATAGGTATGTAGGAAAATCTGATATAAGCATAGGAAAAGTAGCTATATAAGCTACTTTTCCTAATTTTTACTGTTTTCAATTTGCTCATATTCTACAGAACACACATCTAACAACTCCAAGATAACTTTCCAGTACAGTCTGTTGCTTTTCTTCTTAATCTTCCTTTATATATAAATATAAATTTTTTGTAGATCGAGGTTGAGTAGAATAGCTTTGCTAGACTTCGCCTCTCATAATCAATAAAGTCCTTATTATTATTATTATTATTATATATGTATATGTATATATATATATATATATATATATATATATATATATATATATATATATATATATATATATATATATATATATATATATATACAACTTTCTACCTTGTTTTTCAACTAGTGACTCACCTATGTGCCAGATCCTCGGACAAGCGTTATCAAGAATCATGGGGTTGCCCTAGACATCTCTGATCGACCGAGTTTGAAACAAAGAATTTTGAATCTTTCGGTCTTGTCGAACAAACGGCTTGATAGAAAGCTTTCTCCATGAAAGGCTCCGTGTTGCGATCGTAGGTGCTAGCTACGATCCGCATACTGTGACGGTCTGTGTACATCGAGGGTTTATCTGGTCACTGAAGCGTTTCATAATTTATTCCAAATATGACTAAAAACAAAACTTGGATTTTCGCTGACAGTACTTTATAAGCATTAATATATTAGATATTCAGGTCAATGACAGAACGGATATTAAGCAGCTCAGCAAACTATACTACCATATAATTATGCCAGCAAACAGTGATCACATTGTTGACACGATAACTCACACCATCTCAATAGAAACGTTAGATAATGTAAACAATGACACATCAAGATCCAGAGAACACAACGATTTGGCATTCCATACAACTAACAGATACAATTGGAGACCAGGGATAGTTCCTACTCAGTGTCACAGAAGTGAAGATCGCATTTATATATATATATATATATATATATATATATATATATATATATATATATATATATATATTTATATATATATATATGAATTGTTGTTGCCTCTGAAATATTTTTAACTTTTTGATAATTATTAGCAATAACAGGCTTGGTGAATCTCAGAAACACTCGTTTTTATTAAAACGACGCACGTTTTGGTGAAACTTCACCTTCTTCAGATGCTAAATGCAAACAGATTATATTTCTTCGTTCTATCGAATATAAGAAATAAATGAATTACAAATTGTGTAAAAAGAGTATATAGAAAGATGGTTACAATTAATAATAATAATAATAATAATAAGTTCTTTATTTCCAACAGGTATAAAACCCAATTACAGAAAATAATTAAAGTATAGCTAAATAGAAAAGAAATCAAACCACAGCGCCAGAGACAAAAAGAAAAAACTAATATGAACAAAATGAAACAAAACAAAATTAATGCAAAAGTAATATCAACCAGTATCCCGAAAGCTGAAACTAAACCTTATACAAAAAATGAGCTTATTTATTATTTAAATCAGTAGCAAGAACAATAACAAGAGAAAAGAAAATTACATAGTAAAAAATATAATAATTAAATAATTTAAGATGTAACGGAAACACTACTTAGCTTAACTTAATTCAATTCAATTCAATCAGATTCAAATTCAACTTAAGTACATAACTCCTAACAATAGCTGCAAGTGAATAAAATTGAACGTCACATTCACTCGCAACTGAATTGAATGTATGCCCCATTTACCAAATGGGAGATTGCTTTAACAAGTTCGTCCTTGGAGTCTCTAGGTGGAATAGTTCCATATTACGGGAAGCTTGCCTCGGAACACGAAATCTCAGAGCAGACAAGAGTGAAGGGCAGTCAATACTGTTGTGCAGTAATTTATATAAAAATTTGAGACATAATATTTCTCTCCTACCCTGCAATGAAACCACATTGAATCGACTCAACAATGCTTCATGACTAACTCCTCTCGGTGGATAAACTTTGTCCTCCCTCCAAACCAAGAACTTCAAGAACCTTCTTTGAACAGCCTCAAGATGGTATTGATGACAAAAATAAATAGGATGCCAAATCATGCTACCATATTCCAACTTGCTACGTATAAGAGAATGAAAAAGACTTATAAAAGTTGAAGATTTCTTGAAATACTTGCCATTGCGAATAATGAAACCATACATTCTCGAGGTAGATGAAACAAGCTGGGAGACGTGTGGAATAAAAGAGAATTTCTGATCAAACACCTCACCAAGATCCCTCACCCTATCGAGACGAGAAAGTACCCGACCACCGACGGAATCATCAGACCTCAATATATCCACTTTCCTAGTGAAAGTCACAACATTACACTTTGACACATTCAAACTCTAAAAATTATCTTCACACCAACCAACAACATAATCTAATGCGTGCTGAAGTCGAGCACAGTCGTCAGGTGCACGAATCTGATAGTATAACTTCAAATCGTCCGCAAACATCAAATGTGGTGGTTCAATATTATCCATTAAATCATTCACAAACAGAATAAATAACAGTGGCCCAAGATTCGATCCCTGAGGTATCCCAGAGGTGGGTTTAAACTCAGACGACCTTATACCCTCCAACCGCACAAACTGACGACGGTCAATCAGGTAAGAATGAAACAGTTTAACAAGGCCATCGGAAAAACCAAATTTGTTGCGCAATTTCAATAAGAGGAGCTCATGATCAATCTTGTCAAAGGCCTTCTGAAAGTCTGTGTAAATCACATCGACCTGACCAGCGCAGTCGAGTACCTCGAATACATATTGAGAAAATATTACTAAATTGCTTGTACATGATCTCTTTGACATGAATCCATGCTGCTCAATCTTGATATGGTTCCTGACGGATGGATAAATAACATTATATATAACAATTTCAAAAACCTTAGAAAAATTGGATAAAATAGAAATTGGTCTATAGTTATTCACAATAGAAGGATCTCCTTTCTTCAAAACAGGTATGATCTTCGCCAATTTCCAAATTGTAGGAAATGTGGCTTTGCTTATGATAAGGTTAAATATATGAGTTAATGGACCAGAAAGTGCATAAATACAATCCTTTACAATAAAACTTGGTATTTCATCAGGACCAGACGTGAGCTTATTAGAGAGTTTCTTGGCAGCAACAATAATCTGACTTCGTGTTATCAAATTAATACATATTGCATCCTGATCGCCAGAACCATTCACATAACATGCATCACGATTCACAACAGGATCATATACCGAACTGAAATACTCAGCAAAGGCGTTCGCGATAGATACAGGTTTATCATATGTTACCACGCCATCCCTCATCTCACCTGGGATTCTAGAGATACCTTTCTTCTCATTGATAAAAGACCAGAAAGAAGAGGGACCCTGTACGATTTTATTTTCCGAGCTACTTCCTGAAGTTACTCAGTGAAGTTTCTTTTTTCAATATGTTGTCAGTTATAGTCGAATTAAACCAGGAGGGAAAACGTCTTTTTCTTTTAATTTTATAAGGCACAGTTTGCAAAAATATATCATTCAATATTGCGTAAAATTTATCGCAAGTCACATCGACACTCTGAATCGGCTCATAAACTCTATCCCATGTGGTATCTGCTATCATTTGGTACATAACCGGAAAGTTAGCCCTAAGAAAATTGAATTCTCTAGTGTTCATAGGAACCACGTCTCATTATTTATAATAAGACACTGCAATACTCATCAAATTTGCTATTTAGGGAGAGTGGAATGCTCGATATTAGACAACTCTACATGTACAATTCTTTAATATATACTTACCATCATGAGGAACTACTTCAAGATTACGAGCACAATTATCTTACACGTAGTAGGGTCGCGTCAGATTCACTAACTCCATTTTTCAGGAAAACAACTACTCAAAGACATTTCAGTTACCTTAGTGTGAAATTTTACAATTCATTACCAGAAAACTATAGATTGTATCTGCGGAATATAAATTCAATAATCCTAATTAGAAAAATATTTAAATTTTATTTATGTAATATAGATAGAACTGTGGTTCATGATTTCTTTTCTCTATAAAATTTGGAAAATAGTTACATTTGTTAGGATCGAATTTTAATTGTTTCTCAAAATAAGATTTAGGTTTCAAATATTTTGTCGGATTGTTTTTGGATAATGTCTTAATTAATCTCATCTGAGGGACTAGCTCACACGCATCCATCTTGGACATAAGTAGATACTGAGCTTATCTCTCAATAATGATGAGTAATTGTAAAAGTGAAAATTGCACATTATAAACCTGTTTGTTGAATAAATTATTGTTATATATATATATATATATATATATATATATATATATATATATATATATATATATATATATATATATATATATATATATATTTATATATATATATATATATATATATATATATATATATATATATATATATAAATATATACTTTTTGTGATAGGTGTTCGATTATTATTATTTTTTCATTATAGAAAATATTTCTGAATATTTCGATAACTAGCTAGTAGTTACATTTGTGTCTCTGTTCTGATTTATAGATTAAAATGTTTCTTCTGATGAAGGCAATTACAGCCGAAACGTCAAAACCCCATTAGCAATGTGAAAGATAAAAAAAGTTGATGTTTCAAAAGAACCTCTCAAACCCAAAAACACAACACACCTAAATAGTTACATATATATACATATATATATATATATATATATATATATATATATATATATATATTATATATATTTGATAGCTTGGAAATATCGACTTGTAGGTTGGATTTGATAGAAATTGTTTAATCGGGATATAAGTCACAAAACTTGAACTCCGGTAAAACTCTTTGTTGAAGAAATTACCTAGCTTTCGGTCATTTGCATGTCCATCATCAGGGTACTACAAAAACAATATAAAATCAATATATGGTAAGACCAAATGTCTCCTTAATGCTTACTCTCAATGTGACTTAACCAAAAATAAAAAACATATTGAGTCATTCACTAGTCATTGTAAAAATTATAAAATTAAATGAACAAATTGTTCATTTTGTTGATGTGTTTTTTGTTCATTTAATTTTATAATTTTTACAATTACTCAATATGTTTTTTGTTTTTGGTTAACTCACATTGAGAGTAAGCATTAAGGAGACATTTGGTCTTACCATATACTGATTTTATATTGTTTTTGTAGTACCCTGATGATGGATATGCAAATGACCGAAAGCTAGGTAATTTCTTCAATAAAGAGTTTTACCGGAGTTCAAGTTTTGTGACTTATATCCCGATTAAACAATTTCACATATATATATATATATATATATATATATATATATATATATATATATATATATATATATATATATATATATATATATGTATATATATATATATATATATATATATATATTGTAGATGCTATCAGTTGTGTTTACGTTATAATTTAATATGTTGTTATTCGTTAATTATTAAATACTTCGAAAAATATAACACTGCGATTGCAATTTTGGTCTCTATCATTGGGCAGTTTGAGTTCTTTTTTCTGTGTTATATTTTTCGAAGTATTTTTGTGATTATAAACGTAGTAAATTCAAGTTTTGTTTTTGTTCATCATATATATATATATATATATATATATTATATTTATAAATATATATATATATATATATATATATATATATATATATATATATATCTGAAATATTTTTATAGAGTGAAGTTCCCTGACACTGTAAAATGGCTTTCTCTGGAGTTCGACCCAGCTTGTGCCACTGTACAACCTGAGGATACCTTACAATTGTATGTTCCTGCTCTGGGGACGCAGTATGGCAAAACTCCAGACACAAATTCAATAGAAATCGAAGACGGGGATTCTCCACCACTTCCTTACTGGCCTGTTCTGCATAAATTCAGCGGATGGTGAGTCACGCGAATGTAGCAAATGCAAATACTTTATATTCATGTTTTCGTAGAGAAAATAAATAGAGAAAGACAAAAACGAACCTCGGAATTTGATTCGTTCAACAAGTTTAGTTTTAATTAAATTTCGATGATAATTCGTATGCTAAGTTCATCTTTTATTTATTCGAAATGGTTTCGTTTGAATGTTGAATATTTTAATTCCAATGACAAAAGCTTACAGTCCGATTATAAATGGTATAAAAATATTTGAAAATTCATTCATATTCTATTAATCCAAAGCTAAAAGCAATGATTCATAGAGCATTGTCAATACGTTTGTTTCTGCCAAATTGACATCTTATAATTAAACATTTTAGGTAGTTACTCGATGTAAATTCATTTAATTCAGAAACGAAATGAAAACGAATCGTTGTAAGAGATTTGCGCTAAATTTTACAAGAGTTTCTTCCGGCACTGCATTATAAGAAACCCCATGTAATAGAATTAAGCGTAAATCTCGTTAAAGACAAGTATTTTTAATTCGTCTTCAGTTAAATTTTCATTGAATAAAATAGATTTTCGAATCTATTTTATACTTGTTATGAGACACAGGCTCTGAAGAGCTCTTTTAGAGACGAAACGTACATTACCATGTATTAGAATTTAGCGTGAATGTCTTCAAAATAAATTTTTCATTTCAGATTATGAATTCATGATGCTGAGTTTTCGTGAAAACTGATTTTCATAATGAAACACTATTTATAACAATTTTCTCTCATGTTTGTTAAAAATGCATGTCGCGCATTTGGAAGTACTACTTCGTTATTATGTGCTGATATAATGGTTAAATCCTACAGATATTTATATAAAATCTTGATTATTTAGTAGTCTAGAGTAAAATACTTAGGGTGCCTATTCAAACCGAACTTCCACCAGGAACTGCAAGTTCGATAACTCATTAAACTAGGAGGCTGATCTTCGATTTTTTAAATTGATTTCCCAGTGTATTGTCATTTTCATTATACACATAGTACGTGTTAAGTGCGAACAAATCTTCATATAATTATACGAATAATACTCATTTTCATCTAACCATTCTCTTGCAGTCTCCAGTGGCCCAGTAACGCCGTTATATTACCAGGACACGAAGTGATATTTTCTTTGGAGACGGCATCCGATTATCTCAAAGACGACAAGGCGAGCGCATATGGATTTAAGTGTCTCGTGATTGGTTACGAATGGCCTTTGCCCGGATTGAATATGCCACTTATGGGTCTTAAATATCTGGAGTCTGAGTTGGCTTTTCTTGGTGGAATGTGTGCTGCCAGCCTAATGAAGAAAGACTTGTTTCTCCCAACGTTCGGAGGTAAATAATATCTATCGATTAAACGCTTTATGTTTCATTAGATCAATGGTGGCATGAAGACGTTATTGAAAATCGATATTTAACCGTTCTTAAAGTCGTTTTTGCCTCACGGACCATGATAACTGTAACATATTAGTTCGAGGGTAATAAAAACGCTGCGTTGTTTTATATTTATTTGACAGCGATCAATAGTAGACGGTACAAGTGTGTAAATATAGAAAAAATTGGTTTTCGGTATGTTAAACAATACGTTCATACGGAAGGTCTTCATCCAAATAATGCCACTGAAAGGAGACATGTGAAGAAGCAAAGATGTTTTCCTATTTTTGTGATATTTTCTGTACTTGTATATTTCCATATTATAATACTTAGCATTATAAGACTTACCCATATACAATATCAACAGCAAAAGACTAAGACGAACGTGATCGAATGGTTTTTAATTGTGAATACACCGAATTTAATATAACAGACATAATGGCTTAAATTTGACAAGTTTTGGATGTTCAATATTGTTATTTTGGCGTACTTCGTATAAGAAACAGTAGAATTAGTAGTAGATAATATTGATTGAGATCTCTTCGAATAGATGAAGCGCATTTGGACATTGAAATGGCTGAAGTAGTGGCGTCAGAAACTTTCGCAATGCATAGCCAACTTCTATCTAAAGGACTAGCGCTGAGCAACCCTCCTACTGTTAACCAGGCTCTAGATGGAATGCTGCCTTATAGGTGAGTTTTATATGTGTGAATTATTTTTGATATCACTAATAAATTGGCTAATCGTAAATATTAATAGCTGTAATATTATGGAGCTACCAGATTTAGATGTATATTGTTTTGCTCAATTTATGCTTTCGTGTACTTGGTAACTGTTTTTTTATAAATTCGAAGTGTTTCAATCGTGGAGAGTGTACTCATTATAACTGAAAGGTTAGGAACTCATCTGTCATTACCAGAATGATTTTGAATAATAGCCATCAGTATGATTTCGAAGGTAGATTGATCAATTCTTCTTTCACGTTTGATTTTCTATACTTTTACTATAGAAACGCGGGTTTTGGGAAATCCTCTTTTGATGTATTTATGACGTAAAATTGGTTCATTTAGAAGAAAAATCATACTTAAACTTTAATAATCCGAAGAATTAGTGACAACTGCGCTCAACAAGCAGACTGTCAGTGCATCTTCATCTGGGCATTAACGTGTTACACAAGCTGAGTCCATTAGTAGGAACCTCACGATCATTTCTTACTGGTGTTCTAATAATTTAGTTGCTTTCGATGCCACCAAGACTCAGGCAATCAGGTTCTCAATGATAACTTTCCGAATCAGCCCCTAATTATTAATGTAAACCCGAATGATTAACCCAACGAATGAACTACATAGGTACTTTAGTATTAGGCGTTAGCCCCAATTTAACTACGCATGAACATGGCTCCACCATTGCCAAGTCAGCTTAGTTATCAATTTTGTGCGAACAAACTGCGCCAATGCAGGTATTGCTGCTTCATAATTGGAATACTGGTTCTGACCTATGCACTCCTTGCATCTACTTAGTTTACCGCTCACCTTGAGTCACTCGAACATTGCAGCAAGTTTGTCGACTAATCATTCTTACAGATATTACTACGAGGGGTTGGCTAAGCTTGCAGCATTTATTGAAATCATCTCGGGCGCTTGAGAAGCGTTACAAGCTATCACTCTCCAAGAGTTGCTCAGAATAAAATGCTTTATACTCTATCAGACTACGGATGGAATAGAGATATAAATATACTATGATGATCGAAAATGTTTTTTAAAGTATAAAGGGAGTTGTTTTCATATAATCTTATGCAAACAACTTGTATTGTTGTGTTTTATTAGCCTACAAATATTATTGAATATTTTATTAGCCTACAAAGATCTTGTCTCTATACTCAACTACTAGAAACGATATGCATCGATTGTTTTAAGAAAAGAGATTACCAATTCTGATCATTTATTGAATACTGTGAGACTCGAATTATCTTATGTACAGGACTAGCAATATAGGAAACTAAAAATACTTATAAATCAGTAGTTAAGAGATCCGCTCTCTCAAGTATCACATGTACCTCAGTTTCTCTGTAAGTTCTGCCATCTGGCACAATAAGACTAACGTTTTTGGTTGGTTCATTCTTGTTGCCGTATTTAGCTTCTTTATAAGTCTTGTGATAATATAGTGATAACAGAATTATCATAATCAACAGCAAGGCGGATATTATTCCGATGGTAACTATCATGGTCGTGTGACCCGACAAAATTGTGCATCTGTCTGCTTTGAAATCTGCCAACGATAAGTAATTATCTCCATCCAAGCAATTGATTTCAGAAAACGACTCTCGAAAGTCGTCGTACCTGCTCATCATTCCTTCGCAGTTACAGCTCTCGTTAAGTTTGAGATCTACGAATTTCAATATCAAACCGTCTACTTCGAGAGCGTTCAAACCCAAAAACGACACGTAGTTCGATTCCAAGGTTAAATATAGCGCCGTGTTAGTCACTAGATCTTTACTCGGAGTTATTTTAACGAACGCACCCGAGTGAACAGTACCGAAAAAATTGTTCTTGAAGTGTACATCACCTTTCACAGACACATCGAACGCTTCACTATCTAAGGTTGTTATGTTGGAGTTAGATACTTCGAACCATTTGGCACCGTCTATTATGAAGGTCCCGGAATTAACTGATCCGAACTTTGAGTTTACAATTTTGAAGTTGTCGGTAACTAATAGGTTGGAGAATGCTCTACTAGGTAACACATCCAAGGTAGCGTTGTCGATTAGGAGTTGTTTGGTGGTGAACAGTTTGAAAGCCTGGATTTTTATAGTCTCGATGATTACGTTCTTCAGAGAAACGGTTTGCGACTGCTGTAATGAAGAGAAGGCGAAGGACTCTATTTCCGTGATGCAACATCTATCTATTTGAATTTCCTTTATTCTACCTTTGAACGAGTGTCGCGATATCTTATCTATATGGCAGTTTTCGATCTGGATTCTAAGGGAAGGAATATTTTCATCTTCGGCTTCGTCGTCAGCCTGATAAGTGGCTCTATACCCGAACCAGTTCAAACTTTCGGGAAGAAGGGTCAACGATGGTATATTTCTCAAGTGAAGATATCGTAAGTTCCTTAAATCTTCAATAGAATGTTCTCCAAAGATAACTCTTTTACAGTTGTTTATTTCCATGGTCCATGTGTCGAAAATTGGTATTTCTCCTCGTCTTATGTAGAATTCCTGTAAATACATTTTAGGATTAGTCAATCAAATTTTACGGAATAGAGAAATTGTGTAGGCTTTAACTGCCGGAGAACAATGTTAAACGATCTGATAGGTCTTGGTTAATTGAAACTCTTTTCCCTACAGAAGTTTTGTCTCTACCTGCGATAGACATTTTCAACGATACATTATTTTTAACTGCGTGAACAGTGAAGGGTGCGGTTTTTTCATCTCCAAAGAGCCATAAAAGATTTCGGATATGTTTTTCATAATGTATATCCACATCTTTTGCAACCGGTTTGAAACATTTCTCTCTGCCACTTCCGTCTCTAAAGTTTGGAGGTAACTAAGCTCATTTGGTTTGGTGGCATCTGGAGATACCAAAATGTACTTGAGGAAAAATATATAGGAACACATATATTTTTTTTATATAAAAAATTACGAGAGATATCGTGGGGTACCTGGTTGGAAAAAGTTCCTTTCATTAGGTATTATATATTAAATAGCACAGGTACAAAGA
>JARQZK010003029.1:180000-183177 GCA_030704885.1 Cynegetis impunctata | reverse complement strand
CCAGTTGTATCTTATTCAGTACAGCAATTTGCATTTAGAAATCGTGAATCAACAATAATATAACCTAACTTATGTCAAATAGTCAAATCAAACGTCTTTGTGAAATTCATAATTATGCATCTTTTCAGTACGGCATTTATATTCGTATTAAAACGTGGCAACACCGACCTTGTTGGTGTACTTTCGTGTGGCGATGTAATCCGGCCCCCAATAATTTACACATTTTTTGAATAAAATACCCATGGTGCACATTCTGGTGAAACTTCACCGTCTTTATATACTAAATACAAACTTAATATATTTTTCTGTTATATGGAATACAAAAAATGAATAAACGACAAATTGTGTAGAAAGGGTGAATAGAAAGATAGTTATAAATGATTTGTAAAATAGGAAAACCCTATTCTAAATTGCTAGTCAGGTAGTTTGGTTATTTTGAAAAGATTTTGAAGGGGGCTTGTAGAATGATCCATTTGGCTATGCAATAGGAGACCCGTATGTTTGTATTTATTTATCTGTAATGATTCTAGAAAATTATGTTTAATTTCCTCACTTTCAGCATTTAATATTTTGAAGTCGAAATTGAATAGGGGATTTTCTTGGGTTAAATGTTTTGCATAATGTGAATCCGACTTTTGATTAACAAAGCTACGTTTGTGTTCTGAAATTCTAGTTTGAAAACTTCTGAAAGTTTTACCAATGTAAAATTTATCACAATCACCACAATTAATTTTATAAACTCCTGATTTATTATCTTTATGAACTTCGGATTTATTATTTTTTATATGATTTCCTAAATTATTGCCGGTATGATAAGCAATGTTAATGTTATGCATAGATAAGAGAGTTTTCCACTTGAATTTTCGATGAAAGTAAGGTTGATTATATTTGATCTAAGAAAATCACACTTTCAGTTGTTATGTGTCTTTAAAAGATTAAATGCTGAAAGTAAGGGAATTAAACTAAATTTTCTAGAACTATTACAGATAAATGAATACACACATTCAGGTCTTCTATTGAATAGCCAAATTGATCATACTTCAAGCCCCCTTTTGAATCTTTTCAAAATTACCGAACAACCTGACTAGCAGTTTAGAATGGGGTTTTCCTATTTTAATAATTATTTGTAACCATTCTTCTATTCACCCTTTCCGCACAATTTGTCATCTATTCATTTCCTGTATTCGATATATCGGAGAAATATATTTAGTTTGCATTTAGCATCTGAAGAAGGTGAAGTTTCACAGAAACGTGAGTCATATATTTTATTTAATAAATGTTAATAATATGTAACAATATTTTTCTCTTTCAAAATGAAAGCTCCTTATTCCATATTTTCTCATATTATCGAGCAATAGCGATTAAATATTGATTGCCGAATACTAATTCCAGCTTCTGTATCTTCCGCATCTAATTTGCAATTTTCATATTTTCAAAAAAAAAAAAATTTTTTTAATTTCATCTATTTCAAAGATAAGGAACTAATTAGCAACTAATTTAAAATCAATAATTTCTACACTTTGTAACGAATATTCATGTGACAATGCTAACTTCATAACAATCATAAGCTGGCATTGTTTTGTTTTTTTTTTAATGGCTGGAGCAACATTATAAATTTTGCTGTAACAAATTAGCAAATTTGTACTTATGCTAAATTTGATTCCGCTATGTTGACAATATTTATGGACGTTATTATAGTGTAGTTTTCCTACATTCTCCCTGAATATTCGAATGGTTGTTCATAAAAAGAAACATATTGAATTTTTTGAGTGGTTCATGTTTGTAGTTCCATTCCTCAAGCAGTTCGTATGCAGTACTGTCGTTAGTTTCTCTTCAGTAAATATTTATAAGAAAGGTCTTCAATTCAGTACTTAACAATGATTTAGATTATTCAATATGGCTGCCTGGAGCATTCCAATGAGTGTTTGTAAACAGAAACGGATTAATTTCTCCTGTCCTTTCATGTTCCCAGTTCCTCCCCTAAAAACATTTAAGCGGCAGTCGTGGCTTTAGTAGTTGAACGGTCAGGGGTCAGCATCGGTTCCGTAGGCTTGTAAAACCAGCAATTTCGACCCGTAGCGCCATCCATCAGCCAGTGTATGGTAGATTTAATGTCTATAAAACTTATCGGGGTCAAAATCCTCAACCATTTTCGATGGCTGATGTGAACGAATGAATGTCATTAATCGCATGGGTAGACAAAGTGCTCGTAAATCAAACTAAGAATTCATTTGTTTTCGATGAATCTTGGTTTAACTTTTGACTGTGGCGATTTTTATTTCCCTGAAGAGGATCAGCTGGCATAGTTGAACGTGTCTTTGACAAAGTTTTTGTCTTCCTGGATGTATGTAGGCTAATTTAGATTATCTGGAATTTTTTAAAAAAGTATATAGTATTTGCAACAATTTTTTATGATTCTATAGTCATAGAAAAATTGTTATCATAAGGATTTCAATACCTACATATTTATAATTCCTCTTACTACTTTGAAACTGCTATACTAAAATCATTTGAAATAAATAATTTACTATGTATGTATGTATATATACGTTTATATATATATATATATATATATATATATATATATATATATATATATATATATATATATATATATATATATATATATATATAAGTAAGAATTATTCGTGTTAAACGGAAAACACGCCCGTGGTTATAAAATTAAGTGAACTAGGACATTTATTTGAAACTAATCAAACAAACCTCCTAGCGGAGCTGGTTATAAGAGTTCACGAAGCATCGAAATATCAACATCTACCCCAGACGGTAATTGTTTGAAATGTTAATTTGTTTATCACAATCGATGGAAATTGATAGACAGACTGTTTCGCCCTTATCGGGGCTCATCAGTATCATCCATCCACCAAGAGTGATAACCAAACCAACATTTCAAACGGTCATACATATTTCTTCTAGTAACTCCATGACATGTTTCCGACTGGTGGCGCTGTGTCATATTTATATGTCATGGAGTTACTAGAAGAAATATGTATGACCGTTTGAAATGTTGGTTTGGTTATCACTCTTGGTGGATGGATGATACTGATGAGCCCCGATAAGGGCGAAACAGTCTGTCTATCAATTTCCATCGATTGTGATAAACAAATTAACATTTCAAACAATTACCGTCTGGGGTAGATGTTGATATTTCGATGC
>JARQZK010003029.1:132500-175000 GCA_030704885.1 Cynegetis impunctata | reverse complement strand
AGTAAAAATCATAAATTCCATAGATCTTACTACTGCAGTGTGCATAGTAGGCAACTAAACCATCTCAACAACGCTGTTGTTGTCATTGTTGTGAGGAATCAGACAGATCGAAAAATGTTTAAAAGTTGTTCTGCATAAAAAATATGGATGTTAATCCCGACACAGCCGCTGCTATTGTTGCGTTGCTTCAAGACGGAAGAAGTGAGCGATATGTTGCCCGGGAGTATCATGTTTCCAATAGCACTGTTCACCGTATTTTCACACGTTTTCTGGAAACTGAAGGTTACACCAGACGACCTGGAACTGGTCCCCGACGTAGAACTAGCGCTCGTGATGATCGTTTTATCATCTTACAAAGTCTGCGAAATCGTCATGCTACAGCTGTTGAAATCAGAAATCGACTTCAGCACGTCCGGCAAACCAACGTAAGCGAACGAACAGTTAGACGACGACTGAGAGAAGCCAATCTTATCAGTTGTAGACCTGCAACAGGCCCAGAACGTCTTAGGCGTCATCGTGTTGCGCGACTTCAGTTTGCCAGAAATCATCAGCACTGGGGTGAAAATGAATGGGGGCGCGTGTTGTTCACCGATGAGTCCAGATTTAGCCTGCGGTCTCCAGATGGTCGTGAGAGAGTATGGCGAAGTCCACACGAGCGTTTTGCAGAATGTACCTTCAGTACTAGAACAGGATACCAAGGGGGCTCAGTTATGTTGTGGGCCGGAATTTATCTGGAAGCACACATAGAATTATACATCCTTCCGAGAGGATCCTTAACTGCTGCCAGGTACATTGAGGACGTTCTCCAAGTTTTGTTGTCCCTTATGTTGGCTTTATTGGAAATGACTTTCTTTCGATACATGATAATGCCCGACCTCACACCGCGATGATAACTCAACAGTACTTAAACGAGGTAAATATTCCTGTTATGGAGTGGCCTGCGGTGTGTCCGGATGTTAATCCCATAGAACATGTTTGGGACATGCTTGGGCGAAGGATCCGAAGTCGTGTTTCTGCTCCTTTAACTTTAAATCAGTTGCGACAAGCTCTTCTAGAGGAATGGGAACTTATTCCACAAGTGGACATTCGCCACTTGATTTTAGGCATGCCAAGGAGGATACAGGCAGTAATTCGAGCACGTGGGGGCAACACCCGTTATTAAGAATGCGGCTCCCCAGTTTTTGCTAGCAAGTCGTTTCAGTTTTGATTAATTTAAGGTAATTTTTACACAACACCAGTTTGTGCGTTTTCGTCCTAGTTTCTCAAATTGTTACAAAACACTCTGTTATTCAATTATATGTTAAATTGTTGTTGGATAATACATAAAACATGTTGTTTTCTTTATGTGTATGATATTATAATGATAAAAAATCACAAAGCATTAAAATTTGAAGTTTGTTTGAAAATATTCCACTGCTCCGGTTTTCGTGCCGGTGAGTGTATATATATATATATATATATATATATATATATATATATATATATATATATATATATATATATATATATATAGAAAACCAACACGGATATATGTATTCCGTCGGATTCAAATCATCATTCAGCTTTTAACTCAATGATCGTTTTCAATTCCCTTATCCGTACCAAATTCAGCAGAAGAAATTTCTACTATAAAAGTAATTGCTTCAAATAATGGTTTCCATACAAGTTTGATAGATAGAATGATAAACAAGAAACGTAGTCAACTAGCGTACAACAGCATAAATCCTCGATCGAAAGTAGAAAATTCACATCCTTAACATATTTTGGTCCTCTATCAGAAAAAGTTGCTAATGTCATACCTAAATGTAATATTAAAATTGCTTTCAAACCTAAGACAAATCTCTCAGGATTTTTATTCAATGCCAAAGATATCACCTCAAAATTTGAAGGTTCAGGAGTTTATAAGTTGATTTGTCCTGTATGTAAAGGAGTGTATATAGGTCAGACTGGTCTATCGTTCAAGACAAGATTTAAAGAACACCAACAATCTTTTTTGAAAAATAAAACGAATTCAACGTTTTCAAATTATTGCCGTGAAAAACACTACCCGTTTCCACAAAGAGATAACTTTATAATTATGCACAAATTACCGAAAGGAACCAAACTAACTTAATTAGAATCATTAAATTTTTAAACACAATCATAATGCAAAAGATATCTTGCTGAACGACCAGATTAACTAGATATATTCTCCTATATTTAGAGTATACAATAATGATTTTTCTAAGAACATTTTATTGTACCAATTTAGGAAATCCACTTCGATTAGCCCTTCTTGAAATGTGTTCCTCTTGTCTATTTAGGTACCTGCAATAATTCTTTCCCACCCGTGAGCGAAAATCTATAATTATGTATTCAGTTCTCAATCTGCCCGATGATAGTCTAGTGACCGAAATTGCAATCGAAGTGTTATATATATATATATATATATATATATATATATATATATATATATATATATATATATATATATATATATATATATATATATATATATATATTTTTCATAGTATTTTTGTGATAATGAACGTAGTATATTCAAAAGATAATTTGATAATAATGAATATTTTTATCTAAGATTTCGAGAAGATGAAAATGTGGTTCTTCCTAGGTCTCAAATGTGTTTCGGACAGCCATGTTTCATGTGGGACAGAGTTAAAACCGGTATATTTAAACATCGAAATTTACATGGAGAATTTCAATGGCAAAGAATCTAACTGGCTTATAACATCAAAGGTCAAAATACTACCATGACCTGTCATGGATTGAGCACGCTCATGTTTGCCTGTGCGTATATGATTATATTTGGATGGATGCATGAGCGCACGTTTTCTTCATATGACGATATAAATATATGTATCACCAGTATTTTTGATATTGTTCATGGCTAACTTTGTATTATATACACCATATCGAGTATGCTCACGATATTCTAATCATATAGTTCTGTATTTTTCTTGTGTTAGTTGACTTTGTGTTGTTTTGATATAGAATTTTATTATGATTTTATGTGAGTTGCTGGTGTTTCAAAATGATCAATGGCTACCTTTTGGCTGAATTAAACCTAAACATGAAACAGTACGAGTATTAGAAAAAATTTTAAAAATAAATGTATCAAATAAAGAAAATTATTTTGAAATACTTGATACTCATATATATATATATATATATATATATATATATATATATATATATATATATATATACATATATATATATATATATATATATATATATATATATATGCATATATATATATATATATATATATATATATATATATATATATATATATATATATATATATATATATATATATATATATATATATATATATATATAATAGGTAGAATTTCTTGTGCTATATTTTATATATTTAAGGTGCAGTTTTCTTAGGTTTAGAGCACAGTAAACTTCAGGTATTCAGATTTTATTAATCAATGTAGTGTATAGCGTTGTTTCAAATGAATTGATGAAATATAGATTGCTGATAAACAGTAAGTTAATGTAAACATAGTGAAGAAATTGTGACTGATTTTTAAAATGTATTTTTAGATGTAAATGTCCCAGCCATTGTTATAATCTTGAAAAAGGCTTATATACGCCGAAACATATGTCGATTGATTAATAAAATCTGAATACCTGAAGTTTACTGTGCTCTAAACCTAAGAAAACTGCACCTTAAATATATATATATATATATATATATATATATATATATATATATATATATATATATATATATATACATATACATACACTATACGTTATAATACCGTCATTGTTCTTGGAAATTTTTCTCATTTTGCAGTTTTCAATTCGAAGAGAACGATTAAATCGAAGTTTCCGTCCGGTATTGGGCAGCGAATAAATTCTGTGCACTCTTGGACATACTTCATTCTTTAACGCTAAAAAATTTAGTGGGGCTTGGCGAATCTTGCCGGGATCATATCCAGGTCTTACCGGCAATAAAGTTTGTCTCAAATATTGATGTTTCCAATTCCCGGATGTCATTGAAAGCCGGTCGTGAAGAAATGTGGTGTAAACAGTGCAATACGGTGCCACTTAACTTTACGACTGGAGTTATTCCCCTGACTTACATATTCCATTTTGGGTTCTTTCACTGTTTCAAATAATATAATATGTAACCTTCAACTGCATAACATATTTTATTATCGCAGTTTCTATAGAAAGGGTTTTTCGTTCGTCTAGTACGAATATCAACGAATAACATATGAAACCTGGGTCAGAGAATCACTTTGAAGTGACTCATGTGACTTGAGAAAATCTATTTGCAGTTACTATCACCATTTTTCTTATTTAAATTCCAAAATTCAACCCTTGATCCTCAAAGACTCACATTGAACTAACTCATATGGCTATACAAAACTCATTTGCATTTATTATTATAGTTCATTTAAATGCCTAAATTCATCCCTTGATTTTTACAGGTTCACATTGAACTGACTCATGTGACTTGAGAAAACCTATTTGCAGTTAATATCGCCTTTTTCTAATTTGAATGTCTAAATTCGTCCCTTGATTTTCACTGGCTCATATTGAACCGACTCATGTTGCTTGACAGAACCTCTTTGCAATTAGTATCTTCGCCTTTATTCTCATAGAATCGCATTGGACTGGCTCATGTTTCGTGAAAAAACCTATTTGCAATTGAGGTCGTCATTTTTTCTAATTTAAATGGCTACTTACAATGCAACTTACGACTGAATCAGAATAAAATGTGAATTACAAAAAAAATTTGTACTTCTATACTTCATTGTTTAAAGTTTTTAATGAATCAATTCCAATAAGGAATTAGTTTTTCAGTTACTTTATTTCAATAATGTCTGGGTGTATTCTTGAAAAGTTTCATATATTATGTAGCAATTTTGGAGGCAATCATTGCACTTGCATGTTTTAGTGGATTCTGACTGAACATCAAACATACTGGAATACTTGGACCAATGCAAAAAGGCAGCAAATTCATGGCCAAAGACCTATCAAAGAAGATGTCTAATGACATCCCCAACTTTAAAAGTATCCAGATAAGACAGGTTGACATATATGGACAAGAAACAGCGTGTCATATCATCTTTGATTACAAAGCCGTGGCTATCTAAAGGAGCAATTTTCTAGAACAAAGATATCCGAGAGAAAATCTCCCTAGAAAAACCGGTACTACCAAAATCAATCAATCAATCATTGCAATTTCAAAATTAATAGAAAAGAATAATCTCACCCATGTTTACAAGACTCTGCATTTTGTTTCAAATAATCTTATTCATTTATTACGTTTAATGCATCTGACATAAAATCAGCTAGAACGTTCTTACTTCAATAGTATTGTTTCCTTTGAGTTTAACTACTATAGACTTGTTAGCTATCTAAATTCCCAAAGCAATCAAACAAACTTTTCTAATTACCGTTGATAGAGATATCACAAGACACATTCTCCAAATTATCACCCATTATAAGACTGAATTATGTTCGATTACCACACAATTGGGCGAAAATCTTACGTTACTTAAATTCCTCCCATTTAAAATCTCAGAGGCGCGTTTCCCGATAATTCATTGAAGACGTAATTAATTTTCAGTTTCCGAGCGAAGAGCTTCTACAAAGCACATGTCCTTCCTTGAGATTATTTATAATCTCTGATCGAAAGATGCCGTTTCCATTTGCGGGAAATATCGAGATTGCTGTAAAACCTTCGGGCCATAAAACTCGCCCCACAAATGGATGTTTCCAATTCTTCGATGTTGTGGGCAATTCAGTTGAAAGGAATGGCGACGGGAATTGAGGTGTTGAGTTTCTCTTATGTTTTGGCACCCTTACAGTCATCGCTTTCTGCGAAGAAACTGGGTGGATTTAGAAAAACCAGTTATTTATTCTCGGTTATACTATATCTGTATTATGACAAAACTGCCAAGAAAACAGATTTAGTTTTATCCGACATATTTTTTGTAGTTTACTGTATGTAAGAAATGATTTTCATATTTAGCCCGCGGTATGAAAATTTTATGAGGAGTATAATCAAGCCTTAATTAATATTGAAATGTTACGTTGCTTTGCGCACCGTACTATGCCCACCTTCAACTTCAAGATTATCAGTATACCGCCGCATTTATTAGAGTATACCGGCAACAGTTGATGCATGTATGGGTATTTATATATATAGGGATACTTAGTTGTGCACGATATATAAAATTATTAAGTGATTGAAGTTAATAAAATATTGAAAGATATGAAAAACCTGAAAGAAAATCAATAACGGAGAAGGAGGAACACGTAGATGTGGGGTTTTTTTACGTCCGTGCGAGGGGAAAAATAATTCATAGACTACCCTGAGAGTATCCCGCACGCACTCTCAGGGATGTGGATGTTGCTGGTTACTCACAAAAAAAACCTCTCACACATTCCTTGGAGTAGTTCTTCTTCCTGCCCTTACAGCGTCCCTTAACAAAAGAGATGAGCTGCAAGCGGCCTCTATAGTTCATGGGACCTGATGACTCGAAGTGACCCGAGCAACACTGCTTTCTGCATTCTGCGCGTCAATATATCGGCCAGAGATCTGCATGCCGGAATAATCTTCAATTCTGTCACATATTTAGCTTTCATTCCGCCTAGACAACCTATGATTAGAACGACAATCCTAACTTCATGCCCTGGGTATATTGTCCTCAGCTCGACTATAAAATCTCTGTATTTTTCCCTTTTCTGTTCTTCTTTCATCCCCACATTATTTTTGGCAGGGGACGAAAATTAGACAACAAACACATCTCTGAGCTCTTTGTCCAGCAGAATTATATCTGGCTTCATTGCGTGGATCTGCCGAGTTGTTGGAAAAGCATAGTTCCAGTATATGCGAGCTGTATCGTTCTCAACAACCGCTTCAATTTCTAGTGGAATATATGGTAGCACTAGTTCTTTGTCTATACCATAAACTTCTCTCAGTTGGAAGTAGAGAATTCGGAGCGAACCATTATGTCTTTCTATATACCCTGATGGAGAATGGACTCTGCAAGCAGACAGGATGTGCATAAGAGTTTCCTGTTGACTATGGCATGCTCTGCAAGTTGTTGGGGTGTCCATTTTCATTATGTTCTCTTTATACCATCTTGTATTCATCACTCCATCTTGGCAAGCCATAACAAATCCCTCCGTTTCCGACTTAAGGCCAGCCGACTTCAAAAATGCAAAGGATAATTCTTCCGACAGGTCCTGTTCTTCCAAATTCCTGTAATATTTTTTATTATCATTATTATTATTATTATTATTATTATTAATTGAATTAACGAACAGCTGTCTTTTATTTAATGTATGTTTGATTAATTGCATATAAATTTCGTGTTTTGTATTATATATCAAAATTATTTTTGGAGTTTACGCATATATTAGGGTATACCGGCAACAGTTGATTCAAGTATAGGTTTATATTATATGATACAATACATACAACAGCATCCTAACCGTCAATTTGTGTTTTGATTTTAAAGTGTAGTTCATTCATTTATATGTAGTGATACTCATATTTGTGCACAATAAACAAAATTATTAGGTGAAGTTGATAAAATATCGAAAGATAGATAGAGAAAACCTGACGCAAGACTGGAATAACAAATAATTTTCAGTTCTTCTGAAAACACTGAACTGTAATATTTCTTTTATGAGTGTATTGAAAACTTGCTGGTCTAATTTTTATGATATTAGTACCTTTCGTATTGATTTCCTTATTAAACGTCAGATTGCGTTTCTTTCACATCACACGTATAAGCTAAATTTTAAACTATCGAGCGTTTATATTTTATTTTTTCTAAATACACAGTTATCAATAACAAAAATCTATATTTTCTTCACCATTTATGGTATACCACATGAATTCAAGTGTTCAATAAGTCACATATTCCTTGATTCGTTGGAGAGGAGTAGAACTAAAACAAATCGGCTATCTATTCAATGAGATTTCGAGAACACGTCCACACCGATATTTAAGTATAATTGAATTTTATCCCTTTTTTTGAAACATTGCAATATTGTCGAAACATAATTGCAGTAGTGACTAAATTAAAATAACAGATTCATGATAAACTGTGTTATGTTTCAGGATAAGTTATTAATTCTCCATAACTTTAGGAACTTTCAGAAAGCTTCCTTATAAAGTAGGGTCTACTTGTTGAAGTTTGAAAACCGCAAAATTCTGTTACAAAATAGAACTTCGTCTCTTCTCTTCGAAACATTTATACTCTATTAAATTCCTCTTCTGCTTACATCTTCATGTTGAACGATTTTTTTTTGTTCAGAAAATTATTTAACATTGTTTCTCACTATATCTTAGTATGAACAATACCGATAAAGTTATTGAAAATATTTTCTCAATTATTGGATGCCAAAGATCTACAAAAAAATGTGACCTTCTCCATCTTATATAATCCTCCTGTAAATGCGTCTTGGCAATCAGCAATCAGGGAATTAATAGAAATGCTTTCAATCAATATCTTACTTCTCAATATCTCCAGGACTTCGTAAACTGTTAAATATTAACTCGTTTTGCAAAAACCCTTTTCCTATAACGAATAATTCCTCGAAACTCAACTTATCCAGAAGAAATTCTATAGATGAATATATTGATTTGGAACCTAAACTTAGTATTGCTTCTTCTGAAACAGATAATTCATCGAGAAAAACGACAACATAAAGTAAAGTACAACTAAATATGCATATAAAACATATCAACTTTCGCTCTAATATATATATATATATATATATATATATATATATATATATATATATATATATATATATATATATATATATATATATATATGAAATGGTAAAATCCCTATGTGAGTTCATATTTAATAAGTAAGGAATGAAAAAACACAACTCTCACAACTCCAAAGGTTTTTAAATGTTCATTTTGTTAATAGCTACCGGTTTCGCGAAATTTCCTTCGCATCCTCAGGCACAGATGGCTGTAAGAAAAATATCGAAAATGAAGAGCAATGTGAAAATACAACCTATCATGACTTACAGTGGACCACAGGGGTCAAATTCAAGACATGTCAAACTTTGTGTGTCAAAAATTAAAAATAAGCACAATATAAAATGGAAGCTTTGGATGGATACAATAATGGGTCGTTTAAATATAAAACAAATATAAGCATATACAATATACAAATAACCATGACATTCACATGCGGACATTAGTCAAATTTTAGAATTGATCAAAATCTGATGCTCAAGCGCACTAGACAATGCGAATACGACGCTAACCGAACAACAAAACTAACTTGACGTTGATAATTGACAGCTGGTAGATCGAATCATGTAGTAGAGAAAGTACACGACACAAACACGCAACAAACGTCAACCTCACACCGCAACTAGATGAATCATTCTTGAATATCAAACAACACCGAAAAAATTATTGGTATATCAGTTGTTAATTGAGAATTTAACACAGCATCATCGGCACATTTTTGAACCCTCATTTCTTCCAGTTGCTCCATGTGTGGAAGCAATGGTCCCTTCTCAAGAATGTGCAAGGCCTCAAATGCAGTCTGCAAATCGAATATATGTCCCTCTCTATGGACTCTCGTGCTGCGGTCAGCACTAGAACCTGCTCCCTTCCTTGTGTCTATCGATCTGCGTCGCGGCGCTTATTTTTTTTTTGAAATTAAGTGAATATACCTGACGACTGCCCGTGGCATTCTCTGTCGACGGAAAGTATGTTCGCTTCATTCCAAGTGGATTCTCTGGTGAACAAAGCTGATCACATCGACATCTTTGCCCATCTTAAATCCGTCTTCACTCTCGTCGTCTGAAACGAGCATCGTTCGTCTTCATATCTAGGTAATCCTCCTCCTCCGTACCGGGCCGATTCTCTGTTGTGCGCTGCTCTTTACTAGCGATCCGAGGTACTTCGTCTAATGGACTAAGATCTCTGCCCATCGAGGTCCTTTTCACTCTCGTCATCTTCAGTCTCGCGTCCCGTCGAATTCACCACTTCCCCAGGGTGATTATGCTTCCTCGGTGGTCTTGTCTCCAATGATCAACATTCCGAGCGTTCTTATAGTTTTCCCTTCGCAACACAATGGCATATAAATATGACACTGCAACACCTTTCGGAAGCAAATGAACCAAGTCTTTCAGTCGGGTGAAACTTTCCGGCAATGAGAACTAGCACGTCTTGACATCATAAGGTGGCTACCATCTTGCAGTGATTGTAAGGTTTCAACTTTTACACACCGCGATTAGCAATCGCTCCGAATTTTATTCCTCTATAGAGGTAGCTAATTGTACCTAATGTTTTATATCGAGTGTGATAATCATCATATTATTCATAACATTTACCGTCTAAGGTAGGTGGGAATATTTAGATTTATCATTAACTCGTATAACCAGCTCCGCTAGGGGATTTATTTGATTTGTTATATATATATATATATATATATATATATATATATATTTTTATATATATATATATCTATATATATATATTTATATTTATATATTTTTTTATATTTATATATATATATAATATATATATATATATATATATATATATATATATATATATATATATATATATATATATATATATATATATATATATATATATATGAAGACACTAATGCTGCACTCAACTGGAATCGTTTTTAGAAGCACGCCTTTTTTCTCCTACGCAAACATCCTCATGAAGCGATAGACAATACTGAGGGATTAAAACCACTTGTGGGAATTTCAAGGAAATAGCTGTGGAGATGACTTCTATAATTCATGGAAGGAACATTTTCGAAGGTGAACTGATAAGACAATACTATAAAGTCTTTAGGAAGTTCAAATGAACCTATTTAGAATTCGGGTACATTGGATCTATTTGCTGTTGATCATTAAAAATTTGGCAGATAGATACCTATTTTCAGTGCTCCTCAAAATTGATCTGTTTCACTCCTTGCATAGTGTTCCACTTTTTTTAGGTTGAAACTTTAAATATCCGCTTTCAATCTCAGTAAAAAGATTAATGCTTTTTTAGTTCTTCAGTATGAAATGTTTTTGCCTCAAGCATCCATGTCAGTTGAGTCCGGTTTCACCTATATATTATATTTCCTCAAATGGAACGTCATAAATCACCTTCCTTTTATTCACAAAGCTCGAAAAAAGGTTAGATATCCGAAACTGAATAACCTATATGACAGATATGAGTATTGCTTGAGGATATTCCAGAATTTCTCAGTGGATAAATATTCGTTTCATTGGATTTTCTAAAATTGGAAGTCCATCGTAAGTGAATAACCGCCTCAATTATAAATTTATATCCTCCAGAATAGTGACCAACTCCAGGGGGAAACTTACTCACTTCGCCATTGAATCTGGATTTCAGGTGGATCGCATTTCTAACTGAAATTGAATTTCTTTCTCCCTTTTAAGAATGCCTCTGCCTCATTTGTGTGTAATCTACTCTTATCGTTTCAAATGAATTTGCTTTGAGAAAGTTTCGTTAAATTGGGCTAATGTAGCGGATGGTGGACGTATGGAAGTTTATGAAACGTGAATATTTCAAAGGATTGCAATGTTAATTATCTACCTCATAAGGGTGCGCAATAATACTTCGTGGCAGTAACCCTCGTAGTTTCTATGATTAAAAGTGTTTAACAACTGAGAAGGCTTCTTTGTAATATAGAAGTTTTGTATAGTATACTATACTATAAATTATTATATATACTATGAATTATTTGCGGTAGCGCAATCATATTATTTCTTACCAGTATGTTCACTATTTTATGTTAGTAGAGATTTCTATTTCACTGATGACTTACTGAAGCATAATGCAATATTTAACACTCATGTATATATATATATATATATATATATATATATATATATATATATATATATATATATTATATATATAATATATATATATATATATATATATATATATATATATATATATATATATATATATGTATATATATATATATATATATATATATATATATATAAAAATAGGAGAACTAGGACATTTATTTGTAACTAATCAAACAAACCTCCTAGCGGAGCTGGTTATAAGAGTTCACGAAGCATCGAAATATCCACATCTACCCTAGACACATCAATTCGATGTGATTCAACATTTACACACCACAAGCAGCAATCGCTCCGAGTTCTCGTTGCCGAAATGTTTTCGTCTGTCTGAAAGATGTGGTTCAATTGTTTCCGACTGGTGGCGCTGTGTCATATTTATATACCATTGGGTTGCTAGAGGGAAAATATAAGACCGTTTGAAATGTTGGTTTGGTTATCATTTTCGATGGATGGATGATACTGATGAGCCCCAATAAGGGCGAAACAGTCTATCAATTTCCATGGATTGTGATAAACAAATTAACATTTCCAACAATTACCGTCTAGGGTAGATATTTCGATGCTTCGTGAACTCTTATAACCAGCTCCGCTAGGAGGTTTGTTTGATTAGTTTCAAAATATACATATATATATATATATATATATATATATATATATATATATATATATATATATATATATATATATATATATATGTATATATAATATATATAAAAGTTTTCTGGTTTTCTATACTTTTTGGTCATTTTCTCGCCTGTTTTGATTATAAATAAGTTCTAACTCATGGTTTTTTTTCTTGTGCTATCATCAATATATGGTTGAGACAATTGACCTATCATTTCATCAGAAACTAGCTCGCTAACCTCAAAAAAAAATCAAGTTGTTTCAATTTAATTTGAATCCGAAAACCTTAAGTAAAGTTTGACTATTTACTGTGAAAAAATATTGTACCAGACAGAATCAGCAAATGATCTTAAAAACTAGTCTATTCAATGCTCTTTCGAAAACGGTATAACATTTGTGGTTTTTTTTTCAGAAGTCTAAAAATTCCAATTTTTGCCATTGAAGTCGTGCTACTTGCGAAATACACTGCGCCGCAAATTTAACGCATACATTGAATATTTCCGATAGTTTCGACTGAATATTTTCTCAGGCGGTAATCCGATTCGAATAAATTTTTCACCAAATTGTAGCTCCGTTCTTTGAGAAAATGCAATATTTATAAGATGATCAAAAAAAATGAATAAAGTTATTGTACAGGGTGTTTGAATAGCGACATGTTTTCTTCGTCCAAGTTTGCATCCTTCTGCGGGCAATATCGGGTAGCAGAGGTAGAAAAAAAATAGACGGTGTTGTAACCGCATGTCTTCTGAGTAATTTGTTTTTACAATCGTCTTTTTATCTTGAGCCACTCGAAAGATATTAATGTTTTTATAACCGCTCACAATTTTCAAACGAAATTTTTTAAAACTTTTTTGTTAATTTGAGAAGAAGGCTGTGTATACAGAATTTCTTCACGAGTAGAAACTGTGTTAATTTGGTTATGTATGTCTCTCCATACTACAAGCCCCTTTCGAATCTTTTCAAAATTACCGAACTACCTTACTACCAGTTTAGAATGGGTTTCTCCTACTTTAGTAATTTTTAACCATCCTTCTATTTACCCTTTCTACACAATTTGTCATTTGTTTATTTTTTGTATTCGATATAACGGAGAAACCTATTTATTAGTTAGCATCAAGCATCTGAAGAAGATGAAGTTTCACGGAAACGAGGGTCATGCGTTATTTTACTTTGTGTATATAAATAAATATGTATATTGATTTTTTAAACCATTGTTTTGATATCTTTATTAATTAACATCATGTATCGGCCCAATTAATTCAAAATAAATTAATAAACAAAGTTGTCAACTTTTAATGAAATTTCGTTTGCACAGTCTCCTTCACAAGTTAACAAAAAAGTTTTAAAAAATTTCGTTTGAAAAGTGTGAGAGCGGTTATAAAAACATGAATATCTTTCGAGTGGCTCAAGATAAACAGACTATTGAAAAAACAAATTACTCAGAAGACATGCGATTATAACACCGTCTATTTTTTTTCTGCCTGAGCTACCCGATATTGCCCGCAGAAGGATGCAAACTTGGACGAAGAAAACATGTCGCTATTCAAACACCCTGTACAATAAGTTCATTCATTTTTTTTGATCATCTTATAACTACTGAATTTTCTCAAAGAACGGAGCTACAATTTGGTGAAACATTTATTCAAATCGGATCACCGCCTGAGAAAATATTCAGTCAAAACTTAGGAAATATTTAGTGTATGCCTTAAATTTGCGGCGCAGTGTATTTCGCAAGTAGCACGACTTCAATGACAAAAATTGGAATTTTTAGACTTTTGAAAGAAAAAACCACAAATATTATACCGTTTTCGAAACAGCATTGAATAGGCTAGTTTTCAAGATCATTTGCTTATTCTGTCTGGTACGATATTTTTTCACAGTAAATAGTCAAACTTTACTTAAGGTTTTCGGATTCAAATTAAATTGAAACAACTTGATTTTTTTTTGAGGTCAGCGAGCTAGTTTCTGATGAAATGATAGGTCGATTGTCTCAGCCATATATTGATGATAGCACAAGAAAAAAAGACTATGAGTTAGAACTTATTTATAATCAAAACAGGCGAGAAAATGACCAAAAAGTATAGATTTTTGAAGAAAACATAAGAGTGGCAATATCTCGAAAACCAGAAAACTTTTACTGAGGTCATGTTGATGTTGTCTGATTGACCTGAAGCCAATCTACCTCCAGTGTCACTCTGGCGTGTTATTTACGGGACACCCTGTATATATATATATATATATATATATATATATATATATATATATATATATATATATATATATATATATATATATATATATATATATATATATATATATATATATATATATATATAATATATACACATATATAGATACTTATTGATATTTTCTCAGCAATAAGAGGGCGTTATATTTTTTTTACTACTTTTTTTAAAATCTTTACGTTCTGTCACGAAATTATCTATCCTATCTATATATATATATATATATATATATATATATATATATATATATATATATATATATATATATATATATATATTAATAATTCAAATCAAAACACTTGGCTTACTGTTTCACAAATATATATTGAAAATTAACAAAAAGTTGTCAACATGTTTCGGGTAGTGAACCCATTTTCAAGACTAATGAGTCAACATAAGTCATGAAAATGGGTTCACTACCCGAAACATGTTGACAATTTTTTGTTAATTTTTATTAATTTTCAATATATATTTGTGAAACAGTAAGCCAAGTGTTTCAATTTGAATTATTAATATTTAATCATATTTCACCAAGAGCTAAGCTAGGATTCAATCTCATACATATATATATATATATATATATATATATATATATATATATATATATATATATATATATATATATATATATATATATATATATATAATTATTTATTTGAATTGTTGTTGCCTGTGATCTATTTTTAATCTCTTGATAATTATTTAATAAAGTCGAGTTTTTTAAGATTCAACCAGCCTGTTATTGCTAATAATTATCAAGAGATTATATATATATATATATATGTTCATCACAATCGATGGAAAATAATAGACAGACTGTTTCGCCTTTTTTGAGGCTCATCAGTATCATTCATCCATCGAAATTCAAGAGTGATAACCAACCTTTTTTTGTTTATAATTAAACTGAAATGAGATATCAATTTCTTGACTTACTTCTGTGTATAGAAATGAGGTTTTCATACATGAATATCCGATTGCCATATTAATTTCTCAGCAATCATTTCAACATCTGATCAGAAAATGAAGCTCCTTCAGAAATTTCTTGTTTGTTTCCTTACTCGTGGTTATTATGACGACTTTTTGGTTTCAAATCGTTGCTTTTCATTGCCTGCCGTCGGCAACAGAACTGCATGGAATCGATATCGTCATTTTTCAAGAACAGAAATGTTCGACAATTGAGACTAATTTAGCACTGAGAAATTGGATAGTTTCGTTGAGTCTTTTTCGCTCGTCTGCTGACGCCAGCAGCATCATTCAGGAGATACATTGTGTACTTCCGTCAACTCCATTGTTCGACCGAAAAGCTGAAATATGGAAACAGGATACAATCATCACTCGGGATGGGATTCACTCTCGGAGTGAACTTGTTGCTCTCGACTTTTGCATAAATCGGAGCATCCCCGAGTTCGAATGTTTTCAGAAATAGGAAGAGGTGTTCGCGTATAATTCAATGTCCCTATTCAAATGCGAAGAGAATAGAATATATTCTGGTGGAGCAGAATACGTAGTTTCATAATATGCATGTTGAATAATATATGTAGAGAATGGGTAGAAGCTTATGTCACTATTCAATTTTCGTTTCAGTTATTTAGATTGTACGTATTCAATGAATTTAAAGAATCCTCCTGGAATATTTTTAATGGTACATGTTTCTCTGGAAAACCCGAAGGGAACATATGTTGATCATTAATTCATGGATATAAAGTATTCCTCTTAGACTGGGTGGCAACTCCTTCAAGAATCTTCAATCTTCAATGGCTCGGGAGGTCAAATGGTATTACAAAGATATCTCAATTCTATTTACATACATGATAAAATCTTTTTGCTCTGCTCTAAAATGATTACTAAAAGTTTGTGTCTGTGAATGAATAAAGGGGAGTAAGTTCTCAAAAGAATTTTGTTCGGTTAGATGTTGAAATTGCGAGGCATTTACTTCCAAATAGTAATAAAATGTAACATATTCATGAACAAAGACATTTCACATGCTCCACAACAACATGTATAAGCTGTCATTTTAAATCAGTATTCCCCAGAACACTGGATTTTTAGGCAGGTTTTCATTGAGTGGCCTCCAAGATCACCAGATTTAACACCGTTGTATTTTTTCTTATGAAGTCAATTGAAACTGGTCACTTACAACACGGTTCTTAGCTCTTTGGACGATCTATGCCACTAAATAGTGGAATCATATGATAAAAAAATATGCCTTTTTTGAGGTAGCATAGAGCTAAAACACTGGTTTGTTGAAGAATTTTCGCAACCGCAACACAAGTGATGTGCGAGAATTCAATCTCAGTTAGTATGAATTGCATGTCCGTGCGTGGGTTGTTGTTTCAACTGATTTCAATTTTTTTTTTTATTTCAAGAGTTTTTTTTAAGCCACTCCATGTTGAGGAGTTGCTATTTGGGGGTTTCAAATCATTTTTCTCATCGCCGCTTTTTTTATGTAGACATTTCTAGAGTTTTTGTAAGAATTCAAGATTTTTACATCTATTTAGCCCCTTCCAATTGACTTCGAAGGCAAAGAATTTGTATATCGAAAGAACAAAAATGAGTGGAAAAAACGACCTTAGCGAAGGAGATTTGCTGCTGCTTTTTTGATTATGGTTTGCATTCAATTGATGAACACGTTTTATTACATCAATAGCAACATAATCGAAATATTAGGTATTTTGATTATGTCGAGTTATTTTTCATTCATACAAACCTTTGAGAATTTACACAATGAAATCATTCGAAAAATTCGAATATTTTTTTACTTGTTATCGTCGTTTCCAATACCGAAGTTTAATCTCGCGTGGCAATTATTTTTAAAGGCTCGTTTTGAATGCAATGCAGCGAGCTCGTTTCACCAACGTTGTTAATTTTACCTGAGCAAACTGTATTTTTCATTCGAACTTGTTAGCACATCAAAGAATTTACTACCAGGGAATTTTGAACCTCGTAGATCGAGCAGTTTATTTGTTCTTGAAATTTCGTTATCGCTTATGTGCTTTTTTTAATAACCACTTTCTATCGTCCTAAATCAGTTTTTAAGGTAGGGTTGTCGATTTGAAGATTGAAATTTTTGCTCGAGTGATAACTGTACAATGCTTCATGATTTTTTTAACTTTCCAACAAAACTTTTCATTTCAAATATGTTCGAAAGATATTAATAATTTACATTTCTGAAATTCAGGGTTATTTATGTTTTAAATTTGTATAGAGATTACTATACTAGAGTCTGATTTTCAATTGATATATAGGGTTTTCGGCACATGAACCATTAAAATTTTGTTGGGACCCTTGGACTCTGGGTCCTGAGATCCACGGTTAAGGAAATATAATATTTTTTTATTTTCTTTCTCAAATCGCCCAAAATCCTCATGAACTCATGTAAGTTTTCTATTAATGCCTCTCAAAAAGCCATCAATTTTTTTAATATTCTGTAATGTATGCTGGTTCATATAGTTCATAGTTTTCATTCCAATTGACAGTAACAATGGGACATTCTAGAATTTCTATTACACAGAATTTGTGATTTTGTGAAAATAAATCGAATTTGAGATTCAATGTTGAAAAACGTAACAATAATTGAGAGCTTCATTTCGTTCGAAAAACGTCTCTACTTGATAATCTTTCTAACGGTATGCTACACATTGATAAAAAAACATTTCTGCCTCAAATCAAGAATATTTCTTCAGAAAGGCGGTAAGACAAACAATTTTATATTAATGTTTGATAAGGGTTTAAAGGCGAGATTTTGGGTAATTTGAGAACACAAATTATATCTCCTTAACTGTGAGTCTTAGGACCTAGGGTCCAACGGTGTAAATGTAGCAAATGACCCCAACAATATTCTTAAAAATTCTGATGGTTCATGTGTCGAACACCCTGTGTATATATATATGTATATATATATATATATATATATATATATATATATATATATATATATATATATATATATATATATATATATATATATATATATATATATATATATATATATATATATATATATATATATATATATCTGGCCCCACGTATATATGCCGCAGTGCCTAAAGACCTGAGGAATATAGTTAATCTAAATATGAAGAAAAAAAAACTGAAAAGTTGGGTGATTGAAAAGGGAAGGAGATATTTCAATTCACTAATAAATCCCTAATGATAGGATCCATCCTCAAAAGATTTTGAACTTTTTTGTGTTTTCTTGTTATATTGCTCTGTGTCCCAAGAATTTATAAATTAATTTGAATACCGGCTACTGTATTCTATTTTGTTTAGTTCAAAATCACGTACAGGCTCACGCCTCTGTGATTACTGTTTATACCTGTAACTTCACAGAATAAACCATATTATTATTATTATTATTATTATATATATATATATATATATATATATATATATATATATATATATATACAACTGGGTAAGAATCAGCATCGCTTTCGGTTTCGGTCCGCTGTGAGTGTCAATTTTTGATTGTCACATGATATATGATTCAAAATTTTACAATGAATGTTTCTTAGTTGACCGTATCAGATTATTTTATAATTAACACAATTTTGATTTATTTTTTAATAACACATTTCCAAAAATAATTTTTTCTCATAATTATTCTGATGGTCTATAACTTTTACGTTAGAAAAGTCGAATACACGTCCTGTGCTTTTTGGTGTTTTACGACAGTACATGAATTTTTTCCTTACTGACAGTCGCTTTGTGTGATACGTTGTTTGAGCAATTGGTTTGTTTGGCCTATGTAAGTACCTTCGCATTCTAAGCATTTCTAAGTATATCATAAATAAGATTACTCTTGAGCATGGTTGGTGTTTTGTCATTCAGTCTGTAGAATAATTGATTTTGTTTATCATTTATGGAGAAATGCATTTCATTGCAGTTCAAGACGTATGCGTCTTTTTAAATCGTTTATGTTTTTAGGTCTATTAGCATCAACGCGGTTCTTAAATAAGCCGCATAAAAAAAAATCAAGTGGAGTCAATTCGGAAGATCTTGACGGCCACATAATCATACCTTCTCGACGAATCCATCGAACAAAATACGATAATTATTCGTTTAATCGTTTTAAAGAAATACCATGTTGCCAGACATTCTTGCTAACCGGTATATACCTATATAGCGAGAGAGAGAGAGAGAGAGAGAGAGAGAAATAGATGTATTGAACTATGTATAATCTATTTCGGCTGATTTACCATTATCGAGCTTCTGATTTTCTTTATTTCAAATTCATTACACCTTCATTCCTGTAGGACACGACGGAGTTGAAACACATCTACCTTAATTACGCGTTGCCTTTATTGTATTCTCGTCCATAAATTGTGGTTCGGGAAGGATGAAATCATTAGTCGTCCGGCGTTGTGGGACTCGATAATATCAGTAAATTCAAGCACCGGCTTCCTGAAGGCAAGTATGCTAATTGGACTTTGTGTTATTCGGACCTAGGGACACCAAAAGCTGTCCGAGCACTTGTAATTTCAATCTTGACAAATTGGAAGGAACACTTCCTGGTAATATTTTGATGGATGGGTAATCAAAAGAACATTTTCGACACGTTCCATATTTCAATAATGAAGAGTACTTGTTACTTTTATCAATTCTTATTGGTAATTATTGGTATATAAGAAACAAATTTAAAATACTGGCTCTCAGTTTCAAATAACTAGACAAACAACTTTAGCTTGCACATCACACTACACTGGTGAGCCACTTCGATGTTCAAGTGTTGATAATTTAATCATATCAGAATATTAAATTCATTATACTTTCGTAATCCCATACTGTTATTTTGATTAAAGGTATTCAGACGACAATTGAAAAGCCGGCCGTTATAAAATTTTATCGGCCGGCGGCCGTTAAGAAATCACTTGTTCAAATATTTATTTCAAAACTTCATTCTGCTTACAATAACAACATTGAAATCTTGGTCCACAGCGAGTTGGGAGAATAAACCTCTGATTTTCATTTCGCATAGGCTAATAATACATCTTCATTAACCACCTTTACATTTTTGCTTTTAAGCCACATTTCAAAATTTTCATATTCTTTTTGATATCGCTCTTGAGTTATTTTTGGCAGTTAATCAATACTCGCTGCACTACACATGATTCTCCCAATATTTCTAAAGGAATTTGATTTTGTTCCTCAATTTCATCCATGGTCGTCGTTAAAGTGAACTTGAGAACACAAAAAACTGACGTTCTTTATAAAATTGTCAAACTGTTCTATGACAACAGAGTGCTCGACGTTGGGATTTTTCTTTGGAATTACTAGGTACGGGGTTTTTTCTTTCTTTGGAATCAAAATATAATCTTTCAACGGAATTACGAAATAGTTATTTAATAAACTAATTTATTAATGACAGTGATTAATGGTTGAGATATTTTAACGTTAATAGTTCGAGACCATTAATCGCTACATTAATAAACGAGTTTATTACAAGATTTTTCCGTCGACCTCATCATGAATTGAGTATAAATTCTTGATTGAAATAAATTTTTATTTTGCAAAACAGATACATTCGACACAATATAAATTTCTATGTTCATTTCGATATATTTCTATTCATGCTCCCGATGGAACAATTTGAGAAATTCATAGATGGAATATTAGACATGTGAAATTCTGAATAGTTCACATTACCTACAACATCCGATAAGGAATATGTGGAACTGGTGGAAGCTGAAGTGTTAATTACTTTCGAACGATTATTGCACAAAATTTTTTCCGCAGTTTCTACTTTATGTTGTATAGAGTTAAATTTTTCGATTTGAATTATGAATGCCTTTTCTCTGTGGAATAACAGTACAGACACAGAATAATTCAACTATTCCGTGCTGAATACTTCTGTGTTTGGTTGCCCATGACAATCATACATTAAAATAGGAGAAATTGTACATTAAAATGGGTCATTAATGATCAATTTCGTGTACGTTAAAGTATGCTTTTATTTAGAGGTCGAAGGAAAAATCTTTAACGACATACGGCCGATACGCAAATAACGGATTCGGTTAGTTATAATCCTCGGCTGCGCCTCGGATTACAATATCCAACCTCAACCGTTATTTGCTACATATCGGCCTTATTACGTTAATAACTATTTTAATATCTCGTTATAAAATATTGATGTATCAAAAAGCCAGAGGATGTATTCGATAAAAAAAATTCCTGAATTGAACCTTTATATTGAACACAACATTTTTTCTCATGAAAACTGTGTGGTATTTATAATTAACTTAATAAACTAAATTTGATTGAAGCAATCAGGATACATGTTGATATATTTTCAAAGTTTTGTTGCAATAAATCAACAAAAAGTTTTTTTCACGGTACTTAGGGCATCTACAGCGGCCCTCATCAGACCAAATGTACTGAAATTTGATATCTATGCTTTTTTTGAAGCAGAACAAAACTTTCAAAATTAGTGTTAGTTTGATGAAACTTGGAAAAGGTAGGGGGGCGGTAAGGTATATGAGCAGTGGCAACAAATTTGGAAATTAATTAATAACAACATATCTAAAATTCAACCTTCTAGAGCTATTTGGAGGGTGTATGAAGCTACGGATTTTTGAACCCTCAAATCCAGCGGTAAGGTATACTTATGAGCAGTGGCAACAAATTTGGAAATTAATTAATAACAACATATCCAAAATTAAACCTTCTAGAACTATTTGGAGGATGTATGAAGCTACGGATTTTTGCACCCTCATATCCTGACCAAATTGAATAAGTTGGTTAAAAATTTGGTCGTGGATTAAGTAGATGTTGAGAAATTTTCTTTTGGTGGTTAACATTTTTCTGTCGCTATTTCTATGTAAAGTTTTTGTTATTTCGTCGTTTTTGAGTTTTTCCAAAGCTCCTCCAGATTTGGTTAGAGAGTTGAAATTTCGTACGTGGATTGAATTGATTTTAGGGAAGTGCTTTTTGGTGGTTTCATTTTTTTTATTCGCCGCCATTTAAGTGTATATGTTACTTTCTTTTTAGTGGGTTCCAAAGTTTTTCCCACCCATACACTCCCTTCAAATTGACTTAGTAGGTTAAGAGTCAATTTGTCGAAAGTGTTTCTTCAAAGTTATTAGTTTGATGTTTTGTTATTTAGCGTCAGAGCTGTGCCAAAGCATTGTGCTTTGTGCTCGTGAAAGCACTCGGAGCCCTTTTGTGCTCCCGAGCACTGTGCTTCCGAGCCCTTTTCAAAAGCAGTGCTTAGTGCTTAGTAATTGAAGTCCTTCAACAAGAGGCTTTGTGCTTAGTAATCCCAAAAGTGCTCCCGAGCACTGAAGTGCTCCCAAGCACTTCTGCGGATTACTAAGCACTAAGCCCTGAGCCAAACTTGTCGTAACACGAATATGCGTATGTGGCGGCGCTATGATCGTGTGTTGATATAATTTCAGTGATAAACATCTCACGTTAGTGTCAAGTCAATAAAAAAATTATTTATAAAATACAACACCCCCTTCCATCAAGTGCTCCTGTTGAAAGACTGTTTTCATTTGCGTCTATAGTAAATGCACCAAGACGTCATGCTCTGAGTGACAGGAACTTCGAAAACTTAGTTTTATTAAAAGCTAATGGGGATGTTTGAATTTTTTTCATTTTGATGAGTTGTACACCATTACTTATATGTTACTTGTATGTAGTCAATACATTGAATGAAAATTTTGGATTCTTTTATGGGCATGGAACTCAACTATCTAAATCGCATAGTTTTTTCAGTACCTATATTCTGATGAAATATGAATAATAAGCATGGGATTTCTAATATGAAATAATGAATCTTTCAATACTCTGTGCTTTCCATAAGGGTTTCTCCTATTTGATATATTAATCATCACTTAGGTGATTAAATACTAATACTAAGATTCTACAAAGGTCCTTTTTTATCCTATTTTCAATACAATCTGTGTCATTTAGCTAATATCAATGTTCGTAGGTCACAGATTACAGAAGCATATCTTGTTTCTGTATTATTAAAATTTAAATGTATCTATGATCATATGAAATTGATCAAAAATGGCGTGTGAGAATGCCTATGCTTATAGTTATTTATGTATCAAGGGAGTTAAAAGGATGTTAACTACAGAGGGCAACAGATTTCAATCCCGGGAGACGTAAGTCCACCTCCGTACAATGTACGATTTTTCTGAGAATTTAGTGGAATTCCAATATTCAATTGGATCTTTTCCTGAACCTCGTCAATAATCTCATACTCATATGCCAGCTTACAATTTCTTTACCGATTAAAATAACCTCAATTTCAACAATTCCTAAAAGAGTACTTAGGGCTGAGTGCTCGAAATGTCAAATTACTTTCACAAAATGCTTAGTAATCGCAAGCCTTTTGTAAAAATAAGTGCTTAGTGCTCGAGACCGGGAGCCTTTTTTTTCAAGTGCTTAGTGCTCGAAGCACTATTCTTCAGTGCTCGTCACAGCTCTGTTTAGCGTTTATTGAGTTACTGTATACTGTAGATAATTTTTAGATACCTAAATCACCTTTTTCCTTGCACTAAGTTTTAGAAAAACTTGCAAAAATAAATGTGACAACAATATCATCTCGAAATTGTACTCTTAGTAGCAATTTCAACAATAATACAAAAATGTGAAACCATTTTCTTTTTTATAGTCTCAATATGAAATGGATCATAAATAATGAACATAAATAAAAACGAGTGCGCCCTAAACTTTATTCTTGGAAATATGAAGAATATAACGACTACAAAAACCCACACTCCAAATCCATAAATATAAGACACTGGCAATATAGTTGGGTGGAAAATGCGACTTTTTGAAATCAATTTATCGCCATTTCAGCCGCGAATCCGTATTTTTTATTACCCCCGAGGTTTGACATTCACGACACGTACAGCTACATAAGCTGCGTCACAAAAACCTCCCAGCCTTCCTCTATTGATTTATTTTCGCAAAATATTAAAGTTATTTCATAACACCAGGTGCGACAGAGTTTTGCTCAACTTCACTGACAAACAACTCCAAATAACCCGAGTGTTCTTGATTATATTAAGGTAAATTGGCTTTTTTATCGCTTTGGATGTTCAAAATGAATAATAACTATTATGCAGTGTAAATATATTTCATTCAAAAAATATGTTAAAAAACATAAGGAAAAGTATTTATTAACTTATGAAGAGTTCTAATATTTGGAACTATAAGAGAATAAAATAAACTTCGAGTTTATATGTATTTTATAGTTAGTTAGTTTATTTATTGAATAGGAAAATTCTAATATTCACAGTACATTTCTTAGAGAAACAATATAAGATTGATAAAATGCAATACATAAATTTAAGAAAAAAATCACACTACAATAACTAAATCCAACAGTATACATACATTCAGAATAAAATACAAATACATCCAAAACAATATCACTGTTATTTTGAGAGTTTTTTCTTAGAGGTTATAAGCATATTACAGTCTTTCATTTCATTCGATGAGGAGTTATATTCAATAAGACCTCGAATTAAATTTCGTACACCCTACTGCCTAGCTCTAGGAATGATAAAACCCCTCGGCGCATGTGCATGTCGTAATGCCTGATATCTAGTCTATCGCAGATCATATTTCTTCATGGTGACTATATCGGGAAATGTATAGTATTTGATTTATAATCAAAAATTTTAGTGAAATAATTTTTACTAATGTTTTTATTTCTAGGTGGCACCACGTCAATATTTTTTGAATGTATCATATAAATTAAAAAACTACACATTAAATGCTATCATTTTATTTCATTATTGTAGAAAACGGTTCAGGTTTAAGATTTATAGATAGCACCACTAGTCTATGGACAAAAAAAATTTTGAAAACACTTTTCTAATGAAATCATATGCGTTTTATCGATATCTGTTGCAATTTTTAAAATCGGACCAACAACTAACTTTTTATCGTGATACTATAACCCCTTAGCTTGGCCTCGGGGTAATAATGAGTTCATACTCTTTCTGGTATTGGATCTGTCTATAGTTGTTTGCACTTCTAGTATAGTATTTATGAATTTCACACGAAGAAGGTACTCTTGGTAAAACTCGATACTGTGCACCGATTTCGCGATATTTTAATTTGAAAATGATGAAGTAATAAAAAATTATCTTTAAAAGTATTCGGTACGAACCGTATAACTAGCGCCCTCTATGAGAGGCTGATATTTAAAAAAATGTATGCGAGTGTCTAGAATATGTTTTGCTTCATCAATAGAAAATAACGAAAAGTTTTGCGCACAATATATGTTAAATTCAATCCAAAAGATTCTGGTTGGTTTTTGGATGAATACCTGAAACCTACGTGGTTTGAAGGCCACCCAACTCCCTTGCAAGTTGACGATATACTGAGAGAATCAAGAAAAAAGGAGAACGATAAAGAATCAGAATGTGATTGTGACATCGGCACTTCTGACGAGTCAGAATCTCCATAAGTTTCCTAAATTTAAATTTTGTTATTTTCTATAGGCGAATCAAAATAAGCGCTACGCCGCCTGGTGACAATCAGAATAACTAAAAATCTTGACATAGTTCTTACGTTCTCCTTTGTTTTGTGTTTGTTTTTGTGTGATTTTTTACAAATATTTATCATTTGCAATCATTTGAAAGCTATGAGTCATTCGAATCGTTATTGTTCAGTTCCTCAGTGTTCTTCCTGGGAAAAGAAATGTTCAAATGTGAATTTCCATGCTTTTCCTCCAGCTGGTGATAAATATCGTGTTTGTGTAGAAGCGAAAAAGGAATACTCCTAAAGTCTCTGCTTTGTGTGATCTGATAACTACATAGTGCTCTAAACAATTTCACCGGTCTCAATAATATAAAACTGAGGCCTCGGCAGACCAGCGGTAAGGTGAACCGCCTTATACCGTTTGTAAACCGAGGTTTGTGGGTTCGAGTCCCACCTCGCTCTTGGGTGTTGTGTATGTCCGGAATTTAGTGGTTATTTATGATTGAAAATTGTTGGGTAATGTACATAGTTTACAAGCCCATTGGCCGTTCGGAACCGGCGTTAAACTGTAGGTCCCTCGAGTTAAAAAAAATATATAAAACTATTAGATACAATAGTAAAAGCAGTACAATCTGCTTACAGTGATCAACGGTCACATAGATTAACAATCAAACAGCGTATTGTTTTAGTATTGACAAAATTGAAATGTGACCTTACATATGTGACATTATCTCTTTTATTTGGCATTTCACAAGAATTATGCCAAAAATATATTTATGAAATGCTACCCATTATGAGTAGAGTTCTTAGTTGTGTCATAAGATTCCCAGAATATTCTGAAATACAGAAAAACATGCCAAAATGTTTCGAAAGTTTTCAAAATACTCGAATCATCTTAGACTGTACAGAAATTTTTATACAGAAACCAAAGTGCCTTTGCTGCAGGATCAGGTTTTACTCTCAGTATAAATCTAATAACACATTGAAATTCATGACAGGTGTTTCTCCTGGAGGTTTAATTACTTATATTAGTGAATCATATGGGGGAAGAGCATCTGATAAAACGATTTTCCAACAAACTGACTTAATTTTAAAGTTAGAAAGCTCACAGGATGCTATTATGGTGGACAAAGGTTTCTTGATAGATGATATTTGTCAACAGTTTAAAATAAAGTTGATCAGGCCACCATTTTTGAAAGACAAAAAACAGTTGACAACAGAATAAGCATTGTTGAATGCCAAAATAGCAGCTGCTAGAGTACATATTGAACGAGTCAATCAGAGAATTAAGACACTCATCTCATGATCTAACTTAAGATTTCTCTCAATTTGGCTACAAAACAAATGATGATAATCACCTACCGCCTCGATAGCAATGAGAATACATACACAGTAACACACTTGTTCACTAAAGAAGCCTGAAAAGTCTATATTTATGGTAAAATTATATTTCTAAAACACAAATAAACACACAACAAATACAACATAAATATTCCAATGTCAATATTTATAGTTCTACGACTGGCCACATTGGCGCTGCATTCTTATTTTCAGATGCCTATTGATGAATTTTTGTATCAATAAATACGTTTCATTTGTCTTTCACCAGTATTTAATCCGCGCAAACACGATCGGAAAAATTTCCTTCTGAAATACGTACATTTTGAACGGACGAACTTATTATTTCATAACTATGTATTGTCGTTGATGAATTAATGTGTGATTGGAAAAAATTAGATAACGTATCTAATATTTACACTAACTTATCTTCAAAACGAACTCGCTGCATCTTTGTCAGTCAAATTGAACTGCGTCCGCAACGCTTCTCTATCACTCTCTACGCTCGCACAGAAAATTTAATATCTTCAATCTAGGCAACCATGGTTTCAACAAAACTTTTTGGTAAGGTAACCTAACACAGTTGCATTGGGAATAAAATAAGCTTTCATTTGGTGTGTAATTCGATTAAATAACTTATGAGGGTATATTAACTACGCTTACTTACCAGTTTAAAAGCGGCAACCCCATAGTTGCGCAGAGTGGAATGTATGCAACCTGCATTTTTTGAAATCCTTAGGGTATATTCTTTCAGCTGATGCCTGACTTTCATGAATAACAAATGGGGGAAGTAGATCAAAAACATTTGAGTAAACATTTTATTGTTTAACATCATCGGCACTTGATTTAGATAGGCAATTGTAACCAACCTCCCTTTTAATAGATATTTATGCCCTAGCAAGCAGGGAGATTGGTTAAACATTTATGGGTTCTGGGTTGTTCTCAGGAATAATAACAAAGTAGGTACAATGAAGGTATTTACTGTTTTCTTTCACTTTTACATAAGACTTATCTTTTTTTGTTTGTTTTATTTAATGTTTCCTGGACGATGGAGATTTCTCTTTGGATGGATTGTGCTCTTGACTTCTGCCCTTTTTTGTAACTAGGTTCGTGGTAGCTCCAGGTAACGTGGATTTCAAACTTCCAATAACGTGGATTTCAAACTTCAGATGATGTGTCTTTTAGCTCTAACCAAGGTTAAACTCCAGACCAAGTGGCTAAAATAATTCGGGGCAAATCAACATACAATCTCAAACGTAATATGTTCCAAGAATATCTGTAGGGTATCGATGGCCAATTCAAACTAACATTCAGATTTATCTCAAGCAAATATGCTAAGAAAGACAGTATATGTTTCAACATTCAACTGAACATAATATATGACCATGTGAAATTTGCCATCGTTAACCTACAAAAATCTTGTTTTAAATTGAGGGAATGAAACAAGCAAATAAAATAAAGATACTTTGAATTAAGAAATGTAAGATGATTATTTCAATATTGAAAGATAAATAATTTAATATAGGTAAATGAAAAAAAATGAAATGGCGGAAAGATGAAATACGGAATCAATTCAGATTTTCAAGATAATGCATTAATACGAAATAATTATATTTCTCCTCATAACTTACCGTCTATCAGACGCCACAGATACTTAATAAATTTTTAATAAACTATAATACTATATTCTTTTAATAGATATGAATATAATTTCAATAACCAACGGTGCTACTTGTTCAACAGCTACTTTGCGAGAGAACGGCATCAGATCCTTTACGTGCAAACTCAACGCTACCTAGATTTATCGCAACACGCAGGTCACTCCTTCAGGCGTTTTACAGCGAGGAATCATGGTATCCGAATGCATAGTTCCGTAGTAGAATGCAGTGGCTATAGTTACGTGGGGAATTTACACGTTACACAATCTATTTGCGATGTATCAGTTCATACATTATCTTGCGTATTTTCTTCATAATCATTAAATAACAGATGAGGGTATATATTTCTAATAACGGATCTCGCACTATTCCAAAACATATGCCTACAAAATTTCATTACAATGTTGCCGTAGTTTCGTCATAATCGTAAGAAATGTGCATAATTTGTTTTTCAATACCCTGTATCTTGAAAACGGATGTCGTTATGCAAATGTTTTATTGACGAAACTCAACTTATTTTGCTGTTTTCTATCCATTCTAGCATAGGGGTCCCCTTTTTTTGAAACATCCTTTATATTTATATATATATATATATATATATATATGGAGACAATTGCGGTCAAAATTCGAAGCAGGTAGAAGGGTAGTTAGGTGGTTGTTTTCGACGACTGAATTGCGGTCAAGCCCTACGTCCTGGGAGGTCTTGGATGGTTAATCTTTCTATTTTGAATCTCTATACATATCATGTATTAGGCGGTTAACCAGAAATATGGTAATAATTGGCCTAACGATGTTGTTGACAAAAATTCAAAGAAAAGGAAAATGATAATCTGTGTCAAAGGGAAGGGGTGACGTATAAATTTAAGGTAATCACCAAAACATTTTAGTTTGTCTCTTAAATTTATAGAGGCAGTATGAAATTCCAACATATGTTGAGCGAACGTGGCAATCCCTTGCTAATTTTCGAAAACCAAAGGTTTCGGAAGTATCGAGATTTAAAAAAATCTGGTGAAGTGGTGGGTGTTGTACCAACAAAACGTGTAGTGCAAAAGTGTGTACTTTGAACTCTATATTTTCAAAAAATGTGGAGAAGATAAACACAGTTTAACCGAAAATATTCGTATGTAGATGTACGTCTGTAGTATTGCATAATTTCTATATGTTTTGTACATTATATATATATATATATATATATATATATATATATATATATATATATATTTATATATATATATATATATATATATATATATATATATATATATATATATATATATATATATAAATATATATATATATATATATATATATATATATATATATATATATATATATATATATATATATATATATCAAGTAATGAAGCAGAACTCATGAGTTCCGATAACAAGAAGATATCTTCATTACTCATATTTACGTTACAAATATGGAGATGATCACATAACCGCATGACAAACAGACAGCTATGTCAGCTGCCATCAAATGGGGCGATTTTATAGAATGTTTAATAGTGATTATGCCACATATCACAATCATTTTGTATATTCACGATCGTTGAAGAAGAACGATTATAATACTCTCAATTCCACAGATTTCAATTTAATGAAGCGTAATTTCGTTATTATTTTCTTTCTCTGACTCCAATCAATTCGAAAAAAAATTCAAAGAAACGGAAGTTTCAAAGAAAGAGGAACATTCAATTAACGAACATTCATGAAGAACAATTATGTTTCTCTCAGTTTCAATGATTTATGTTTAATATCTGTAGATTTGGCAGGTTCTTTGCTTATTACGGAGACGTCTTTGCCGGGATTTATTGTCATCGTTAATCATCCAGGTACGCAGGTGAGACCCGAGCAAATTAATTTGCTAAATTGCCACTCGGACCGTTTATGGCACTTGCGGTCGATTCTATGCCACTGAATTTCCTTCCTTCATTAGTGTTGGAACCATTCACAGTATTGGATTGAATTCCAGAAGGCAAATCTAGACTTATAAACACGATAGTTCATTTCACGGAGATTAGAAACGCGAATGATCTGCAAACAGCTATAATGTAAATAATACTTAGGTTTTTAATGTTCACTTTATTTTGTTAAACATAACAATTGTTTTGCCATATACAGTGGCTTCATAAGACGGTTAATTTAAACTAATTTTACAGATGAATATCTTCCGAATCTATGAATGGAAAATACAAATGGGTATAGGAAAACCTAAACGTAATACATTGACTGATAGATAAAGGCATAAAAGGGGGGGGAGCATAAAAGGCACAAAGCGAGGCCGTAGCCAGGAAAATTTTTCTGGGGGTTGGGTCAGGTCAGGACCAAGTTTTTCAATGTAAACCCAAAGTACCAATATCCATGCTAATTTTCAAAATTTGGATAAAGTTGCCCAAATAAAATATTATTGGATGATGAATGATTTTGTTTTGTTAGAATATTTAATACATTGACTGATAGATAAAGGTATAAAAGGGGGGGAACATAAAAGGCACAAAGCGAGGCCGTAGCCAGGAAAATTTTTCGGGGGGGGGGTTCAGGTCAGGACCAAGTTTTTCAATGTAAACCCAAAGTACCAATATCCATGCTAGTTTTCAAAATTTGGATAAAGATGCCCAAATAAAATATTATTGGATGATGAATGATTTTGTTTTGTTAAAATATTTTTGTTGAACCTTCATAGTTTTATATTTAATAGATCAGATCAATGAATAGAATGACATTAAACATTAATAGGTGTTGCAAAATATAATGAACAATAATCCGTTACTATGCAACACTGCAGGTGGTTACTGGTAAAGTAGAAAATATTTGTTGCATTCGGAAAGACCTTCAATAGCATTTGATGAACGATCACACTCTGCTTGCTTTTCCCAATATGTCTTCTAAAAGTAAACGAAGATTTCAATAAGTCTTTATTCTGGTAAACTTTTGAGTATTCCATATCTATAACAACAAAAGTATTGCAACATACAGACGGCAACAGAGAATTCAAATTCTGGAAAACTTCTCAGTGATCCATGAGTCGTCCTTGCAGCTGATTTGTAAAATCGTCAAGCAGGGAAATTGCCATCGCAATGCAAAAATATGGTTCTGGATCTTAAGTCAGTGTGTTATATCGGTTGCGTTGTAATGCAGCGACACGAGGAAGCCTGACTTCTTCACCAACATCAACTAGTAACAATTTAGCTTTTTTGTAGACACGAGAAAACATCGATATTCTTTCGCATAATCTGAAAAAGGTGTACTATGTTTCCAACATGATCAGTTGCAGATTTCAAATCACATAGAGGTGATTGTAACACATTACAAAGAGTCACACTATGTGAAAACACCCCCACTAAGAAACATATGCTAATGAAAAACTCCCCACAAATCAATGCTCTCAGTCTGGGTCACTGCTCAGGTTTTGCAAGGTGCCAATGGTAGTTTTGAAAAGTTCCCGAAACTTAAGTAGGCTTTTATGGTTCTCAACCCACCTGGTTTCATACATCGATGTTAGAGTTTTCCATTGTGAGTCGGGGTTTTCTGTTTTAATTTCATCTCTCAGTAAATTCATTATAAATATTAGTATAAATTCGATGGACGATGAATCAACTCTGTGGTAGTTCATATTTATATTAAAAAAATTAAATAATAAGAAAACAACTTGTCTAAAAACCACAAAATAAAAATAACTTTTTATTCGACTAGTTTCGCCTGTTACAGCATTATCAAGACTGAATACATAATTGCAAAGACATCGCTTGAAAATATATAAGTATTTCGGTTCGGTACCTGGGGGTGGTAAAATGTAATCGATGGGTCCAAGTTATCAGAGATTTAACAGTGGGGAGTGGTTTAAGTCTAACTGGTCATTAAGAAGAATGTAATTATGGGATTTTTGGATCTTGTTTATTTCCATGGCTTCCAGGAAGTTTCATTATCATACCTATAACACATTAATGAAGAATTTTAGGTTAGAAAGAGGATGATATGATATGTTTTTTTGACTCTAGATGTTCCCTAAATGCCGATTGTCCGTTTTTTAGATGTTCTTTTAGCCTGGTTTCAAAACATCTCCCGGTCTGACCTATATATGTTGAATTACATTCTTCACAGTCCATTCTATAAATTCCTCTTCTCTTCATTGGATCGACTTTTGACATTTGTTATTGAAAATCATTCTATCTAATCTGCTGTGACTCTAAAAAGCAGTATTCAAATTATTATTTTTAAAGAATTGAATGATCTTTGAAGAGGGGATGTGCGTATAAGGGATGCTCACAAACTTTTGTAAATTTTTGTTATTGCAGTATGGTCCATATAATTTCAAATTGATAAAATGTTTCTCTTTTTTCGAAATTAAACTATTTATTATTTTAGTGGAAAATCATTGTTAATACCTATCGCGCGAATAACGTCCAGTTCTACAATACGGTTTTGTTATGATAAAAGAACCGAAAAAAGCCCTGTGAATCATTGAGTTAAGAGCCGCGAGTCGATGGCTAATTGGACTGAAAGAATTATAACTTATGATGGCGTCTGAGAAAGTAGGTTTCCTGAATATTCTATATGAAAATTTATCCTGTTGTTTCGATATTGTTAGGTCGAGAAAATTTAACGAATTATTTTGTTCTGTTTCTACTGTGAACTTGATCTTATCATGTATTGAATTTAGATATGTTAGGTATAATTTAATATGTCGGTCTGTCCCATTGAATCCAACCAAGATATCATCCACATAGCGGTACCAAAAAATAATATGTTTTTTAGATAGGTCTGATTCTAATATTGTGGTTTCCATGTTGTCCATGAATATGTCTGCTAATAACGGGCTGAGGGGAGAACCCATAGGAAGACCTGAATTCTGTAAATATATTTTGTTTTTGAATCTAAAAAAGTTCTGTCTCAAAACAACATTAAATAATGTTGAGAATTCTGTTTTTGTTGCTGGAAGAGTTTTTTGTTTTTCTAAGATGTTTTCAATTAGAGGTATACACTCTTCCGTAGGTATGTTAGGAAACATGTTCGAGACGTCGAATGACACTAATTTAAAATTTTTATCAAAATCGATTTTTTCTAATTTTTGTATGAGTTCTAATGAGTTTTTCACACTATATTTTGGAGAGAAATGAGTATGTTCTTTGAAGGCTGTGTTGAGAAATTTTGAAAGTTTACAAGAAGGAGCTTTCGAAAACGAGGCAACTGGTCTAATGGGTAGGCCGTCTTTGTGTACTTTAACAAGACCGAATAATTCGGGAGGTTCAGCACTCATTGGAATAACTTTTTTCTTTAGGTAAAAGGAATCCAACAATTCTGACGCTTGTTGTACGTTCGATTTAATTTGAGTTAAAAAGGACGTCGTGGGATCTTTTTGTAAAAGGGAAATATCTAATTTGGATAAGACCTCTTCCATTTTTTCAATGTACTCTTCTTGCTTCAAACATACTAAAGTGTTTCCTTTGTCGGCTTTGGTTAGTACTAGGTTGTTATTTTTGACTTTCTCTTTTATGTTTTTAATGATTTTATATTCACGGTGTTTCCTTTCTCCAGTCGCTTCATTTCTTATGGTATTTGCCAGAATATGTTTACCTGTGTTAGGCTCTGCAATTATTTTTATATTTTGTTGGATTCCAACAGCAAATACCATAAGAAATGAAGCGACTGGAGAAAGGAAACACCGTGAATATAAAATCATTAAAAACATAAAAGAGAAAGTCAAAAATAACAACCTAGTACTAACCAAAGCCGACAAAGGAAACACTTTAGTATGTTTGAAGCAAGAAGAGTACATTGAAAAAATGGAAGAGGTCTTATCCAAATTAGATATTTCCCTTTTACAAAAAGATCCCACGACGTCCTTTTTAACTCAAATTAAATCGAACGTACAACAAGCGTCAGAATTGTTGGATTCCTTTTACCTAAAGAAAAAAGTTATTCCAATGAGTGCTGAACCTCCCGAATTATTCGGTCTTGTTAAAGTACACAAAGACGGCCTACCCATTAGACCAGTTGCCTCGTTTTCGAAAGCTCCTTCTTGTAAACTTTCAAAATTTCTCAACACAGCCTTCAAAGAACATACTCATTTCTCTCCAAAATATAGTGTGAAAAACTCATTAGAACTCATACAAAAATTAGAAAAAATCGATTTTGATAAAAATTTTAAATTATTGACATTCTACGTCTCGAACACATATCCTAACATACCTACGAAAGAGTTTATACCTCTAATTGAAAACATCTTAGAAAAACAAAAAACTCTTCCAGCAACAAAAAACAGAATTCTCAACATTATTTAATGTTGTTTTGAGACAGAACTTTTTTAGATTCAAAAACAAAATATATTTACAGAATTCAGGTCTTCCTATGGGTTCTCCCCTCAGCCCGTTATTAGCAGACATATTCATGGACAACATGGAAACCACAATATTAGAATCAGATCTATCTAAAAACCACAAAATGAAAATAACTTTTTTTTTTTTGGTACCGCTATGTGGATGATATCTTGGTTGGATTCAATGGGACAGACCGACATATTAAATTATACCTAACATATCTAAATTCAATACATGATAAGATCAAGTTCACAGTAGAAACAGAACAAAATAATTCGTTAAATTTTCTCGACCTAACAATATCGAAACAACAGGATAAATTTTCATATAGAATATTCAGGAAACCTACTTTCTCAGACGCCATCATAAGTTATAATTCTTTCAGTCCAATTAGCCATCGACTCGCGGCTCTTAACTCAATGATTCACAGGGCTTTTTCGGTTCCTCTATCAAAACAAGACCTTATGGTAGAAATTGACGTGATTCGCGCGATAGGTATTAATAATGATTTTCCACTAAAAATAATAAATAGTTTAATTTCGAAAAAAGAGAAACATTTTATCAATTTGAAATTATATGGACCATACTGCAATAAAAAAAATGTACAAAAGTTTGTGAGCATCCCTTATACGCACATCCCCTCTTCAAAGATCATTCAATTCTTTAAAAATAATAATTTGAATACTGCTTTTTCGAGTCACAGCAGATTAGATAGAATGATTTTTAATAACAAAATGTCAAAAGTCGATCCAATGAAGAGAAGAGGAATTTATAGAATGGACTGTGAAGAATGTAATTCAACATATATAGGTCAGACCGGGAGATGTTTTGAAACCAGGCTAAAAGAACATCTAAAAAACGGACAATCGGCATTTAGGGAACATCTAGAGTCAAAAAAACATAACATCTCATCCTCTTTCAAACCAAAAATTCTTCATTACTGTGATAAAGGTATGATAATGAACTTCCTGGAAGCCATGGAAATAAACAAGATCCAAAAATCCCATAATTACATTCTTCTTAATGACCAGTTAGACTTAAACCACTCCCCACTGTTAAATCTCTGATAACTTGGACCCATCGATTACATTTTACCACCCCCAGGTACCGAACCGAAATACTTATATATTTTCAAGCGATGTCTTTGCAATTATGTATTCAGTCTTGATAATGCTGTAACAGGCGAAACTAGTCGAATAAAAAGTTATTTTTATTTTGTGGTTTTTAGACAAGTTGTTTTCTTATTATTTAATTTTTTTAATATAAATATTAGTATGCTTGCAAATCACAATGATGTGAAATATGTTGCTGAATCCTCTGTTGTGTTGTGTATTTTATGAAACTTGCACTTTTTAAACCTAGTATTAATTTATTCTACTAAGTAAATTTTGGTATTTCGGGAGGGGTTTTGACCCCCTAATTTTCTGGCCTACGGCTATGATACAAAGATTCAATATTTCCCTAAAATAAATTTGACAGAGGAGAATTATTTATATCTACTTAATTGATGGTTCAAGAAATTATTAGGTCTTTTTCTAATATTGATTTCAACGTTCTAATAACTTAAGTTAATAGCCTTTTTTTCTGTATGTAATATTTCAAATTCGTCATTGAAGGTATGATTATGTTCCAGCAGGTGTGATGAATATGTCGAATTTGTTTTTTCGATATCGTAACTTCTTTTATGTTGAATATTCTCCGAAATTTCTGCCGGTTTGGCCAACATATACCGTAGGACAGGAACCGCAAGTAAGCTTATAAATACCTGATTTATTATGAGGGTAGTTTTATCTTTAGAATTTCTAATATGTTTATCTATTGTATTCTTAGTTTTGAAGGATATTCTTACGTTTCGATGTGACAAGAAAATGGAAATTCTGTATGTTGAATCACCTATATAAGTTAATAATTCGAAGTTTTCATCAATATCTTTTACTTTTGGATACAATTGACAAATGGTTGCATTATACAATCCTTTTATTAAAATATCATCTATAATTTTTGAAGGATTTCCATTATTGTGAGCTATTTGTTTTATAATTTGTAATTCTTTTGTGTAATTCTCTTGTGATAGGGGAATTATTATGAGTTTATGAATCATGCTATTTTATGCTGCTAATTTATGCAGTAATTAATGTATGAGAATCTAAGTAAAACACTGATTTTTGAAATATTTCTATACAATTTCATCACATTCTGTAGCACGTTTTGACTTTGCCTCTGACGCATTTATGTCACTACCCGAAGAAGTCCTTGTAAAGATGAAACGGCAGCATAGTATAGTATATTTGTTAAAAACAAGTATTTTCAGATTATTAAACTGAAGAAGGTAAAATTACACCGCACGTTATGCTTAATTTTCTAATAAACGTATAAATTGTTTTTACTAACCATTGTTTTAATATATTTTTATTATTATATTTTTATTTTGTTTATCACAGTAATGTGATATTATATATATATTATATATGTTTATTGTTTATTAATGATCTGCCCTTAAATTTTAAAAAGTTGCTGGCTGCTCAGTCGGAGGATATTATTTTTTCATTAAGTAAACATTAAATAACCTTGTTTGCTGATGACACCTCCATAGCCGTTACTGGACGGACTTTTGAGGAGTAACAAAGATTATGTGGGTTACTGGTGAGGTGCTTCATTGAGTGGTCCAATTCAAATGCAATAATGATGAATGTCAACAAGACAGAATGTATCAATTTCGCTATTCGAAACGATAATCATGGTAAACTGCTCATTACCCATTTAGATATTGTCATCTCATCTAAAGACTGCACTAAGTTTCTTGGAATCCACATAGACTGTAATCTGAGGTGGAACGCACATATTGACGTGGTGTGCAAGAAACTCAATAGCTCTTACTATGCAATAAGTCGAGTCAGGTTCACTTCCTCTACAGTCTGTACTGAACATCTACTATAGCTTGGTTTACAGTCACTTAACATATAATGTTTTACCATGGGGAAACTCCCCTGATGTTGGGAGAGTTTTTATAATTCAGAAGAGAATAATACGAATGATATTTAATATTTCTCCGCGATCATCCTGTAGGCCCACTTTTCGTCAAGATGCCATATTAACATTGCCTTCTATTTTTATTTTTAGATGTTTAGTGTATGTGAAGGAAAATGAGTTCAATATTTCTAAACTTTCTAGCTTTCATGGCTATAATACCAGAAATAAGGAAACTCTTTATGTACCTAAGCATAAAACTCGATAAGTATGAAATGTCTCCCATGTATCAGAGTATTTGAGTTTTCAACCATTTACCTCAAAGTATTCAGTCGCTTGATATTAGAAGGTTTAAGAAAGTAGTAAAGGCCTTATCGTTAAGAAAATTTTATTACAGTGTAAGCGACTATTTCTGTGATATTCTTGATAGAAGCTGAAGTGTAATTTTTGTGACCTGTCCTATACATATGTACCTACGTCTTAAAGGATTAATAAAATATTATTATTATTATTATTATTATTATTATTAGTATTATTATTATTATTATTATTATTATTATTATTATTATTATTATTATTATTATTATTATTATTATTATTATTATTATTAATGTATTTACTACATGTGTTTACTACATGTAGTGACACCAACATTTAGTTCAATACTTACCTTCAGTTGGTTGGATTTATTCATATAAATAACTTCGTTCTGACGAAGCCACAAATAATATTCAAAAATTACTGAATTATTTATATAAAGGATAAGGTCTATTATTATTGAGTTTACTGCACACGTTATTTTTATGTCTATATCCTTCATTTTGCAATGAGAAAGTAAAAAAAATTATTAATATTAATTGATGAGGTCGATACTTGGTAAACTACAGCCTGTGTATAAAAACAAACATTTCCGTAGTATCAATATAAAATCAATTCTTTTTAGAAATTTTCGATAACGTAGGACAAAATTAGTATTGTATATTTGGTTGTATATTTTGATTTTATAGTATTAGTGAATATTTGTCAGATTTAGTAATAGTGATAGTAATTATATATATTTATAATAAAATAAATCTGGCAATACATACTCGGCTTTGTGTGACTTCCCTAATGAATATATATCAATTCGTGCTTTTTCTTCAATAAATTAGAGAGTAGTAAAAGGTTATTTTCAAAATCTCGAAAACGGTGGAATTTAGGAAATGACGTGCTAAAGAAATTTTGTTCAGAATTTCGAACAAAATTGAAGTATGGTATAATATATAGGGTGTTCTATTAAAGAAACAGCAATTTTATTTCTTCAGTACTTTTTGACTGACCCTGTATACTTAATTTTTATTTAGTGTGATAGATTTTAAAAATCCCTATAATTTTTGTATTCTAACATTTTTCGCTAGCTATCTTACTTTAGTAAATAATCGAACGTTTCCATACATATCAGCGACCCTGTATATATACATATATGTTATATATATATATATATATATATATATATATATATATATATATATATATATATATATATATATATATATATATATATATATATATATATATATATATATATATATATATATATATATATATATATATATATATATATATATATATATATATATAGATATATATATATACATATACATATACACATACACATACACATACACATACACATAAACATATACATATACATATACATATACATATACATATACATATACATATACATATACATATACATATACATATACATATACATATACATATACATATACATATACATATACATATACATATACATATACATATACATATACATATACATATACATATACATATACATATACATATACATATACATATACATATACATATACATATACATATACATATACATATACATATACATATACATATACATATACATATACATATACATATACATATACATATACATATACATATACATATACATATACATATACATATACATATACATATACATATACATATACATATACATATACATATACATATACATATACATATACATATACATATACATATACATATACATATACATATACATATACATATACATATACATATACATATACATATACATATACATATACATATCCATATATCTCGTTGAACTCATTTAACATTAATCAATATTCAATCTTCATGACATTTTCGAACTATGTTTAGTTATTACATAAGATTTAAGCATTTTAAAATTTTAAAACAAAATGTTCATTAATATTTATATTCACATATACCTTAAAATACGCACGCCTCTGGTAACTCAAACGGTCGGCTGGGGGAAATTATAACAAACTATGCGACGTTGTAGCAAGTTGGAACTATCAGGTTCTCCGTCTCTTCTCTCTTGGTCTTGCATATATAGGCAATGATTGATGCAAAACAAAGGATGATTTATGAATGAATGGTTATGTATATCCGTTGTCAGGTCTTTGGACAATACATATGGACCATCAATATATTTTTCGATGATTTCTGGAGCATTACACAATTTCGAATGAACTGCAACCAACTGTTGCTAACGTAGTGCAAAATGTAAATAAAGAGTATCAATTCAGATATAATGGATATCTTAGAAGATATCAGAGGTTTAAAAATCAGAGGGATAGCGTCTGGCGGGCCGGATGTTTTGTAGCCTTTGGCAGCGGTTGGCGCGCGGGGTGTGCCGGTGCCGTGTGTCTACATCGCACGCGTCTATCGGTGTCCTGCAGACAGTAAAATAAAAATATCCCTGCGAAGCCAGGACGGTCGCTTGTTGTTAATATTTCAGTTCAAGTAGAAATGGCTGCATCAGTTCAATTTTCATTCAGTAGTCTTCTGAAAATTGTTTTTTGCAGTAGGTACTCTTCAATTTTGACAGCATTCCGATAGAATCTGCATGTTTCACACAAACGATAAAAATGTAGATGAATTATTTTTCGTTGCTATTTTCGATTGAATAGAGACAAGAGATGGAGACGAAACTCATTATGGTTATTTAACAATTTGTATTAAATAGAACAACTATAATTTATATTCTTAAATAGACAGGAATTTACAGATCACTTTAGGTCACACTGATTTAAGTGGGTCAATATAGCAGTTCATTTTAAGAATTTTTTACGTATGGTCATTTTATTTGTAGAGGTATAGGTGTGACCTGAAAAAATAACACATTCAGCAGCAGGAAACACCACACTAAATTGCCCATAGAATGAAAAAGTGGCGATAAAGTGGGGTGCAAAAAAATGCTTTCCAAGTTCAATCGAGTGCGAGTTTCCTCACTGAGCCGTATTTTTTATTACCCCAAAGATTACTCTATTCCCTATACAATGTAGGCGTGATACAATTTAACGTGGCTGTTTTGTTGTAACCCTCACCTTCATGTTCTACGGAATGAAATATGTGAAGAACTATATATGTGTCTAAATATTTATGGGGACGTATAAGTTTATCGCTCCATTTGCGAGCTCCGATAAATTAACTTCAGTTACCTGAAAAATAACCTCTACCTGATTTATTGTTTCCTCGAGTACGAAATATAGAAGTTATTCGAAAATAGTTAACAATTAAGTGTTCAAAATCTGATTCTTGAACGAATTGTGTGGTTTCCCTTTTAAAGTAGATAAAGTATTGCTGAATTATGTTTTATTTCACATCCTATATATATATATATATATATATATATATATATATATATATATATATATATATATATATATAAAAATATATATATATATATATATATATATATATATATATATATATATATATAATACCTGAAACTGACCGTTTCTGAGTTAGTTTGATAAATTAAAAAATACAGACCATAATTAAACAATTGTTTACACCCTATAACATGTAACGAGCTCCTCGTAACAGAGTGGTGAAATAAATTGCATCAAAGTTTGGGAACATTTTTTATGGAATAACTTCTTAAAGTTAAATGGAACATCCTGTGTACGATGACATATTTTGACGCAGAATTAGATTCCCTTCAAAACTATA
>JARQZK010003029.1:0-127500 GCA_030704885.1 Cynegetis impunctata | reverse complement strand
ATACAATAGATTTAGATTTAGATAAGTTATTGTTAACACGGACACGCTGGCTACGCTTCCACAAATAAGATTTGAAAAAAGATAGAGCAGTAATATCCGAACCAAAATATTCGAGTTTAGCACACAGTAGCTCATGATCAATTAGATCGAATGCCTTAGAAAAGTCTAAAGCAACCAAAAGAACTCCCATTTTCTTATCAATAGCCCTAACAATATCATCAATAATATTTAATAAGGCAGTGGTAGTACTATAACCCCTGCGGAAACCAGACTGCTGAGAAGGCAGGATATCATTACTTACGAGATAATCATATAACTGAACATAAACTACACGTTCGAGAATTTTTGATAAAACTGGTAGAAGACTTATCGGCCGCAAGTCTCGTACAGATCCAGGATTACTATAGCTATATAGTAATTATACATTGGAAAAATTCGACACGAGAAATCCTTTAATCAAGTTTTACCCTTCGGAGTCTCAGTTAACTCAGATGAAAACGAAACTTTCGTTCGCTAATAATGGAAGTTCGACAACGGAAATACGAAAAATCTTCTCGAAGGAAATCCTGTTCGCTATCCGTGAAAATCGATGAGGGTGCAAAGTCTTCTCAGGTGCCTTTTTCATACTCCGTCAATGGAAACTCATTACAGTTGGAAAGTTTACATTAAAACGCTTCATTGTACTGAACTGGATATTAAAAGTATTCTCAAATATTGAAAAGTATATGCTATGGTTTCCTTTTTATGAAACGTTCAGTTACTCTTCAAGCTCTCAAACATTGGGAGATCTGGCGTATCGTATTTGTCAAGGCGAATCTTCTGTTTTTCTTTCTCTTCTCAGCTATTTTCTTATTGTAAACCTCGAAATGCTCTAAAACCTCTATATCTAAACCTCCATAATTTCAGATCACGTCAAGTATTCGCGCGCTTCTTGGTGTTCCTGACGAAATGATTCACCCCCCGAACAGTTTTTTCTTTCAAAAATCTCTCTGCATCATCATCATCTTCATCAGCCCTCCTCTCTTGTCCTCTGTCGAACATAGGCCTTCCCTAGAATTTTTCATACTCTCCTGTTCTGTGCTGTTCTTTTATGGTATATCTCGTAGGAATTTTTCCCCTACCTCTTTACATCCACTGATACCTACTCACAATGAACTCTGTATTCAGAATATATATTATGAATAAAATTTAAACTTTGTGATAAAACAAGATGTGATACTCTCCTGTAGTCAGTTTTGATAATGAATTCATAACTCGAAACATGTCAACTATCCTTTACTGCTAAATACAGTATGTAAATATTTTTATATAGTGAAACTCAAGCCAAGTGTGTTTTATTTCAAAGTTTAAACTTTATTCTTTATTATGTTTCACCAAGTGATGTGCGAGAATTCAATCTCAGTTATATATATATATATATATATATATATATATATATATATATAAATATATATATATATATATATATATATATATATATATATATATATAACTGTGATTAGGTTATTGGGTGAAACGGCTCAAAGGGCTGTAATTTTGTAAACTCTTCTTTATTACATCAACGTTTCGGTCCAATCATTGGGACCTTCTTCAGGATTACTGAAATTACAAGAAATCTACAATAAATCACCAGCCACTGACAATATGGGACTCCGACTTACATAAAATGAGATTATCGATATTAGACAACATTCCCCTTGAAATCTCACTACCATAAGTGGTAATCGCTTTCAAAAAACAATTTTAATCAGTCAAAAAAAAAACATCTTGATAAAACTACAATCTCTAACAAGGATAACTAATTACATCTAAATACATTAAGAAAACACAAATCAAGAAAATTATAAGAAACGGATCCGTCAAACAGCCGATTCTATAATCATTAAATGAATCTTAGGTTGACGGTCATAGAGTAAATTACAATGACAAACGACAGATTGAGCACAGAATTACAGAACCAATCCAATAAAACTAAACAAAACTACACTGTCACACCAACCATAACCATTACACTACTTTATTTTCAGATCCTCCCGTCTTTCTCTGGTCTCAAAATCTCCCCCTCCTTTCTCGCAATTCGAACAGAAAAGAGTAAATATTACTCACATTGGCCACATCACTCCTCTGGTTCATAACATTGTCATGGTAAATGACAATAACCTAATCACAGTTTTATATTACGGAGTTAATTTTTCCCACAATATATATATATATATATATATATATATATATATATATATATATATATATATATATATATATATATATATATATATATATATATATATATTATGTTTGTTGAAATCGATATGTCCTATTTACGAAATGAATTTGGTGCATTACATCTAATTTGTATGAAGCTATGTTTCGGTTTCAGTGTGATTTTATCTGACGCCTGCAGCATTTCCGCAAATCCATTCTCATCTCTCTACATGGTGGCAGTCTTCCAATTCCTCTTTTTGGCACCAGATCAATTCTGCTAAGAGTCCATCCAATAATTTATTGCAGAATGCAGGATCGAAAGCTACGGCCTCATAAAGAAATATGAGATATTTGTGTCACAACTCTGTCCAACTGTGAATGTTATATTCACTCAAATTTTATTATTTATCTGAGTTTTGATGTTCTATTTATTTGAGTACGATATCCATTTGAAGGGTTTGTTTGAGGAAAAGCAATCTCTGAGAGAAGAAAATCTATCCCGAACAAACTGATAGTTGGGAAATTGTATTGTTTTGAATATCTCGTATTTTCCAGAAATGTTCTGATTTCGTCTAATGAATGCTTCTTTTCTGTTCATATAGTCATCAGTTTTAAAAATGAGATTATAGTTGTATATTCATAGCATATTTCTATATGAACAAAAACAAAACTTGAATTTACTACGTTTATTATCAGTAATAATATCACAGTAATAAGAGCATCGAAAATAATCGATTATACTACCGAGTCACGAGACGTATTTTGCGAAACACCACGAGAGCGCAGCTCGAGTGGTGTTTTAAAAAAATACGCCGAGTGACGAGGTCAGTAGAATCGATTATTTTCGATTGCTCGAGTGGCATTCGTTACGATTATATAACGAAAAAAATATATTAATTTTTTTTGACAAACGTCAAAACACCGTGAATATGAAGATATATACATTTTAACACGAGGCAAACACCAAAACGATTATATCACGTCGTCAAGGGTATATTCACTTATCTATACTACGTCGTTATGCAAAATTCACGGATTCTATTGGCTTATTCATACATGAGTTATATAATCACAAAAATACTTGCAATTTCGGTAGCTAGACCATCATCGGGCAGATTGAGTTAAGAACTGAATACATAATTATAGATTTGTGCTAACGGGAGGGAGAGAATTATTGCAGGTACCTAAATAGACAAGAGGAACACATTTCAAGAAGGGCTAATAGAAGTGGATTTCCCAAATTGGTACAACGATATGTTCTTAGAAAAATCATTATTGTTTAAATACACTAAATAAATGAAAATATATCAAGTCAATCTGGTCGTTCAGCAAAATATCTTTGGTTCCTTTCGGTAATTTGTGCATAATTTGGAAGTTATCTATTTGTGGAAACGGGTGGTGGTTTTCACGGCAATGATTTGAAAACGTTGAATCCGTTTTATTTTTCAAAAAATATTGTTGGTGTTCTTTAAATCTTGTCTTGAACGATCGACTAGTCTGACCTATATACACTCCTTTACATACAGGACAAATCAACCTATAAACTCCTGAACGTTCAAATTTTGAAGTGATATCTTTGGCATTGAATAAAAATCCTGAGAGTTTTGTCTTAGGTTTGAAAGCAATTTCAATATTACATTTAGGTATGACATTAGCAACTTTTTCTGTTAGAGGACCAAAATATGTCAAAGATGTGAATTTATCTTGTTTATCATTTTATCTGTCGAACTTGTATGAAAACCATTATTTGAAGCAATTATTTCCATAGTAGAAATTTCTTTTGCTAAATTTGTTTTTGTTCATTATGTTAAATTATCACGTAGTAACGACGGATTCCATCAAATATTTCCATATATTCAGTTGAACATATATATATATATATATATATATATATATATATATATATATATATATATATATATATATATATATACAGATATATATATATATATATATATATATATATATATATATATATATATATATATATATATAATCTCTTGATAATTATTAGCAATAACAGGCTTGTTGAATCTCAAAAAACTCGATGTTATTAAAAACTTTAACTTTTTAATAAAATCGAGTTTTTAGAGATTCAACAAGCCTGTTATTGCTAATAATTATCAAGAGATTAGAAATAAGTTCACAGGCAACAACAATTCGAATGAATATATATATATACCTATATATATATATATATATATATATATATATATATATATATATATATATATATATATATATATATATATATATATATATATATATATATATATATATATATATATATATATATATATATATATATATACAGAAGAATGTCATCAAAAAGTTCGTTTCATTCGTGAAGAATTCATCCAAGGAAGTGACTTAAAATTTAGTGACAGTGTGTTTCAGAGGTTCCTGGTTTGCGAAATTCAAGATAGCGAATTAGAGGTGACGGACACCGAAATTTGAATAACGAATTTCAACAATCTAAGATTTCTGAACAGTGACCCAAAAAATCCATTTAAACTAAGTTTCAAGTTATTTTGTTGAACATATTCTTCAAGTATGAATGTTTGCAAAAAAACATATTTTTTTCCAGTTTGTTTATTCATAATAATAAATTATAAAGAACTATGTCAATTAGACTATATTTTCATGTTCTAAAGTGATGAATAATTTCTTTGTAGTAAGTCCTGAAGAGAAGAATAAAATGTTCTGGAAAGCTTGACAGAATACAAAAGAAGTTGTTTTTTTGCAAACATGCCTTGGCATCCGCAGATTCTGACTACAGCTTCACTAACAGATACCCTTATTTGGTTTTCGAAGTTCTATATATATATATATATATATATATATATATATATATATATATATATATATATATATATATATATATATATATATATATATATATATATATATATATATATATATATATATATATATATATAAATACATATATAGTGATTTTCTTCCTGAGGGCTTCTCAGAGCCGTTTTTTATAATATTTCTTTTGTATAAATTGGAAGAATGATTATTTCATTTCTAGAGCAAAAAATTCGGGCATTGCCCAAAAAGTGAAAATAGATACCGACAGTTCGATAATGAAAACTACCCAGAATCTATAGAGTAATTATACATTGGAAAAATTCGACACGAGAATTCCTTTAATCAAGTTTTACCCTTCCGAGTCTCAGTTAACTCAGATGAAAACGAAACTTTCGTTCGCTAATAATGGAAGTTCGACAACGGAAATACGAAAAATCTTCTCGAAGGAAATCCTGTTGGCTATCCGTGAAAATCGATGAACGAGCAAAGTCTTCTCAGTTGCCTTTTTCATACTCCCTCAATGGAAACTCATTACAGTTGGAAAGTTTACATTAAAACGCTTCATTGTACTGAACTGGATACTAAAATTATTCTCAAATATTGAAAAGTATATACTATGGTTTCCTTTTTATGAAACGTTCACTTACACTTCAAGCTCACAAACATTGGGAGATCTGGCGTATCGTATTTGTCAAGGTTCGAATCTTCTGTTTTGTTTTCTCTTCTCAGCTATTTTCTTATAGTAAACCTAAAAATGCTCTAAAACCACTATATCTAAACCTCTATAATTCCAGATCACGTCAAGTATTGGCCTGCTTCTTGGTGTTCCTGGTGAAATGATTCAACCCTCGAACAGTTTTTCTTTCCAAAAATCTCTCTTCATCAGCCCTCCTTTCTTGTCCTCTATCGAATATAGGCCTTCCCTAGTCTTTTCCATTCTCTCCTGTTCTGTGCATCCAATTTGTACTAATTCTTTTTTGGTATATCTCGTAGGAAGTTTTCCTCTACCTCTTCTGTCCATGAGGTCTCTACTCTAATATTCTCTTTGTTCATCTTCTGTTCTGTAGCCTCGCAATATGCCCCACCCATCTCCACTTTGGTTCGTTATACGTTCTTTTATGTTTTCCACATGGGACTCAGCCCAAACATCGATCTTTCCTTTTTTCGTTTTGTTATTCGCAGTTTCATTCTCGAGGTTTTTGTGCATTTTAGCGTTTTCGCTCTTCAAGTGTAGAGTGGCAAGACCTCTGATTGTAAATGCTATTCTTTCAAGGGTGATAAATATATCAGCCTTAAATATATCCCTTAGTTTTACATATCCTTCCCATCCCAATGATCTCCTTTTATTTAGCTCTGTTCTTTTGTTGTCTCTTCTCGGTTTCACTTCATGGCCCAGGTATGTATATTTATCTACCAGTTGTATTCGTTTTCTTCTGCCTTATTCGTACACTGAGGACCTTGCAAAATTATCCGCATTGTAGGCAAAGCAGAGATGACTCAAACATTCACCTTCAATGTTTGTACCTTTTCTATTCAGGTTCATAATTTTGAAATCGTACTTCAAGACAGTAATGAATAATTTCGGTGAAAGGGATCACCTTGTCTTATAGCTCTCTTGATTGGTATCTTCCAGACCAAGCACGCCAATTTGCGGCCATCTAGAGGAAATATGCCCGACTTAACAATATCCAGAACTTCATGCAAAAGTATCTTTATCCTGGTGTATTACTTCCAATACAGGAAAAACAAGAGACCTAGAAAAATGAACCATTTTGAGCGTACTTCTGTCCCAGAGAAGGATTAGACAACCAATCGTGGTACATCATGAGGTAGGCAAAGACCTTAAAAAGGTCTTTCCATACCTCTAGGTGTAGATCGTTGAGGTTAGCAGCTCCTAGAATGTACTCGGAGCAGATTCTTGATTTTTGCGGTTTTTTCGAAATCAAATAATTTTTTGTTGAGACTGGAAGTTTTATATAGCTCACTTATATTTCCTTCAACTTTGGTTTGATGATTTGGTTCATACCATAAAGAAACTTTAATATAGGAAAAAATCAAAATATTTTCAATCGCATATTGCGAATAGATTTTATTGTTATTAAGCTGGAATATTTACAAAATATTATTTTGGCAAATAAGGAAAAACAATGAACATAATATACTGATGGAATTAAGTTTAGAAATTACAATGAACTTTTTTTCGATATGTGAAGATTTTTGGAATCGCTTCGTAAAAGATTGTTCATGTTTCTGTTGTTGTATACGATGGAGATTTGTCTATAGTCACTGGCATTGATTCAATATGATAGAAGTTATCGTTGTGTATACGGAGCATCGTAGGTTCGATTCTCACCTTGATCTTGAGTGTTGTTTATGTCCTATGACATTTTGTAGTTCAAAAATTTGTACATCTGGATATGTTGTGTAATGACTTAGATCAATGCTCATTAGCCGTTCTCAAACGGCGTTAAACTGTAGGTCCCTTGAGATAAGAAAAAATTAGTAAGCGTCAAACAGAATTTGACTTGAATGTAAAGCCACCGTGAGGTTCAAAAGAAATTAGAAGAAATCTCTGTGACTTAGTTTTAATTTGCTTGGAATATAATTTGCGGCAACTTCACAAGTGTTTTTTCTCAATTCACTGCTTAGAAAATATAATAGAATTTCCATCTGCTTTGAGCCGCATTTCCACCTCTTCATTTCGACATTCACATCTGTTCTTCTGGAAAAATTACGATTAATGTCGCATTTGATATCCCAATTACTTCCAACGAAAGATATTTTGCTGAGAAATTTATTTAGAAATGAAAATTATGATTCTTACTTGTGAGAATTCAGTCAGAAGAAATTTTCTGAATAAACAGAAACGTCCTATTAGAGCGAAATGAAAATTCGATATTTTTAATGAGCACATTTACTAGCTGTAAGTTATAATTTTGTAACTATTCAGTTAGTTAATCGAATGATTCTGCCATTTAACATTATTGCAAGGCAAACTTTTACTATATAATTCAGTATCTTGAAGGTAGTTTCGTTTACAATCTGATTAAACAAAAATGTCCGGCTTGTGCGATATTGGGTATCTTGAAACTTTTCATAAAAAGCAGGCAGTATTGTCTTAAACCTGAAAATTAAAGGTGAAGAAACTGAAAATATCTTGAATAACTTCAGAGATCCTTCAGAGAGAAGAATTGTTGAAATGTTCATGTTTTTCTATTATATATGGTAAATTTGTGTGCCAGTCTGTTTTTTTCTTAGTGATATTTTTTATCATATTTAGTGGATAACTATAATTTACTAGTTTTCATCCATATTTTCCAGATAAATATCCACAGTTTTTAATATATTCAGGGAAACCTTATGTAGATCTTGCAATTAAAAATTCCAAAAATTGGACAACAAATCTATACCGAACTTGAAACGAACTCATACTATCCTTGTCACATGATTCGAAACAGTCATATTTTTAATCACAATTCTGAATTATTACAGATGAAACATACATAAAGTCTAGGTAGCGCGTTTTGAACTCACCCCGACATGACTGCACTGCATTCAGTGTTGCATATTTTCGTCTTTGTATGAAAATAGGTATAACTTAAGAATAAATTGGTCGGTGCCGGTGTAAAAGCCAGATTCGAATACTTTCTACATCTTAGCAAAAAGGTAAATTTTTGGAGTAGTTAAATTTTTTGTAGTCCATTCAGCTATGGCTCTTCTACTCTGAACCATAATGACATCTAATTTTTCGAGTTCCATCCTAATTTCAGTACGTTTCAATATTCTCCAGATCTTGTTTAAATACTAACGATCTCATTATATTTCAAATTGTCCACCAAAGTTTAAGGAATATACAACCTTCTGATGGAGCTTTGCTGCGCACGCGTTTATAATTTTTTTTTACGTCTGTGTGTGAAGAAAAATCTTTTATAGACTACCCTAAGAGTATCCCGCACGTATTCTTAGGGATGTGTGAGACTCTGGATGTTGCTGGTTACTCACTAAAAAACCTCTCACACATTACTTGGAGTAGTTCTTCATCCTGCCCTTACAGCGTCCCTTAACAAAAGAGATGAGCTGCAAGCGGCCTCTATAGTTCATGGGACCTGATGACTCGAAGTGACCCGAACAACACTGCTTTCTGCATTCTGTGCGTCAATATCTCGGCCAAAGATCTGCATGCCGGAATAATCTTCAATTCTGTCACATAGTTAGCTCTCATTCCGCCTAGACAACCTATGATTAGTACGACCATCCTTACTTTATGCCCTGGGTATAGTGTCCTCAGCTCGAACAGAAAATCTCTGTAGTTTTCCCTTCTCTGATCTTCTTTCATCACCACATTATTTTCGGCAGGGGACGAAAACTCGACAACAAACAATTCTCTGAGCTCTTTGTCCAGTAAGACTATATCTGGCTTTATTGCGTGGATCTGCCGAGTTGTTGGAAAAGCATAGTTCCAGTATATGCGAGCTCTATCGTTCTCAACAACCGCTTCAATATCTAATGGAACATATGGTAGCACTGGTTCTTTGTCTATGCCATAAACTTCTCTCAGATGGAAGTAGAGAATTCGGGGCGCCCCATTATGTCTTTCTATATACCCTGATGGAGCATGAACTCTACGAGCAAACAGGATGTGCATAAGAGTTATCTGCTGACTATGGCATGCTCTGCAAGTTGTGGGGGTGTCCACTATCATTATGTTCTTTTTATACCATCTTGTATTTATCACTCCATCTTGACAAGCCATAACAAATCCTTCCGTTTCCGACTTAAGCCCAGCTGACTTCAAAAAGGCAAAGGATAATTCTTCCGTCAGGCCCTGTTCTTCCAAATTCCTGTAATATTTATTATTATCATCATTGTCGTCATTATTATTATACTTTATTTTATTTTATAATGATAAACTTTTTATTTCTTTTAGACCATTCACATGATATTGGGAAAAGTCAGTATAGAAAAGAGAATACATTGGGATATGTCACAACATAAACAAAAAAAGGGATACAAGAGTATCAAAAGCTACATTCCATAAATTCATTTAAATCATAGAATTAGTATTGCCACAGGAAATCTCTAAGAAATTTTTTGAATACAAAATTTTGGACCTCTCTTATAGATATTGGTAGTTTATTATACAACTCTATGCCAGTATAAGATAGATTTTTTTCAACGGGTACGCGGACACCTGGGGGTTCGCCAGTGTTGCCAAGGGGTTCGCGGAAAGATATAGTGCAATGGCGGAACTTAATAAATAACATATTTATTTCAATTACGAAAGTCTGTACCGACAGATGTATGACAGCCTTTGGCTCTTTGGATACTTATCTGACATTCTCCAACAAACTAACAAACTGAACCGATTTCTCGAAGTAAGCACAATCACGATACTCAAAGTATCAGACATAATCGAATCCATGATAAAAAAAAAATGAGTAGTGGCGCAAATGCGGCATTGAGGGTAAAATAGAAGTTTTTGAGACTTTGCATGACTTTCTTGAAGTGAATGAGTTTCAACTCTCTGGTGATGTCAAACTTCAAATATCTGAATGCTTGAAAGCGTTGATATTTTCCTTCGCAAAATAATTTGACAAAATTGACGAAGGAGTTAACAAGATTCAGAATCAATTTTCTGAGTAGAATGTTCAATCTGCGAAATTGAGTTTTGAAGAAGAAGAAACACTTATTGATCTTCCTCCTGACAGGGCGTTGAAACCGATGTTAAAAGTAAGACAATCATCAAGTTTTGGTTAGATATCATCACTGAATATCGAAGTCTGTCTGACCTGCAATTGAATTTTCCGTTTCCATCGACTGTCTTGGTAGAACGTTTTCGTCTTACACATTCATGAAAATCAAATACAGAAACAAACTGGATGCTGCCCCGGATTTAAGATTATACTGGTCATTCTTTGAACCAGACTTCAAGAAGCTGAGTGAGGAAAAGCAAGTACAAGGCTTCCATTAGTTTCAGTAAAGAAGTCCTTGTTTTGATTATGAACAAAATTAGAAAACATTAAGGAACAAGTGACTTATAAAGATGCTTTGTAATTTTTTACAGATATCTATGTGTATTTTATTGTCACACCAAATAAGATCCTAAGAAAAGACTTATTGGGACTTTTGGATACTTTATTCTATTGACTCTTTTCAATAATGCCGACGTTTTGAAGCTGTTTGTTTCTTTTTCTAGGCTAAAAATCAAAACATTAAGCCTAGAAAAAGAAACAAACTCTTTCGAAACGTCGGCATTGTTGAAAAGAGTCAATAGAATAAAGTATACCAAAGTCCCAATAAGTCTTTTCTTAGTATTTACACGATAGATGAGAACACAATAACCAAAAAAGATCTTTTCAAATTCATTTTTCATCTGCTAGTAGGATCTAGAACCTTCTAAGGATTCTAACCTAGGGGGCACAATTGGTGAAAATATATGTTCAAAGGGTACGCGACGAAAGTCGTATGTGCCTATGTATGTGCCTTCACAATAGGGCACACATCTCAACTATTAAAAGCCCGTTTAGCAATATACAAGAGTGACATCACCATCTTTAGAGACAGATGTGCTCTAGCTGCACATGCACACAGTTTTGACCATCAAATAGATTTTCAGAATGTGAAAGTATTAAAAAAAAAAACAATTACGGAAAACGAATAATCCAGGAGATGATCCATATAAAAAAGAAGATACCTACCAGTATCAACAAAAAAACTGATACACAGAAATTGAGTAGCATTTATTCCTTTCTTCTATTAAATTCTACATCAAGTAACAAAGATAAATGTGGAAATGACCAGTGGATGAATAGAGTGATACTAAGACCAAACAAACAATAAACAAATTCTGTGATGACAGTAGGTATATTTTCAGCTGTAAACTATTAGTAGATTGTTTCTTTTCGGTGGAAAATTGGGTTTTAAATAATTAGACAGTAAGTTTTAATGTTTAATGTATTTTGTCTGAGAATTTATGACTTATCACACAACCAATAATTTAACCTCACTATTGGTGAGGAACTAATTTATATAATATTTGTTGTCTTCGTTATGATAACACCATAGTAAATAATACACGTTTGTAATTTGAGAGGCCCTGAAGAAGCAACAAATGATTGCGAAAGCTTGGCTACAATAAAAGAGTACAATTGAGATCCAAAAGAGTCCAAATACCCTTATACTTTCCTGAAATAATACTAAGACTCTGAAACTAAGATATAAATATATATATATATATATATATATATATATATATATATATATATATATATATCTGTGTGTGTGTGTGTGTGTGTGTATCCTTCTAGACAAGTCATCTGATGTGAATGAAAAATTACGCCTATACGTATTCGTGGACGTTCATCATGCATACGGAACTATTTAACATTATTCGCAATCGAAAGTTGTTTCGCATTTCATGAGAATATATCATCTGAAACAACCCCAAGTTCTCACTTTCGCCGTTTCGGAAACGAAATCTGTTATCTCCGCTCACAATGTCTCATCCAGACCTGAAGTTCGCCAAGTTTGACAAAAGCCAAATTATTCAAAAGTTTTCAAAAGCGAGGCGCCGAAATGGCCTATTATAATATTTCAAGGGAGGTAAATTGAGAACGAAAGTTCGTTTTATATAGGTCCACATCAAAGAAGGGCCAAAATTACCTACAAGCTGGTACTCAGTGGACAGATGAAATATCACTTATGCAAGTAGAATTGAACGGAATATGTTAATATATGCATGAAATATACAAAATATTGTTTTTTCTTCGAAATATTAACATTTTTTATTAATAAAACTTCTTCCAGTTGTGAGAACAACAAGCAATTTATCTTAACTCATGATGTTTATTACAAGTTTTTGTTCTCATATATAACTCCTGCAACTAACAACGGATTTCTTTCGAAACTATGTTCATGTAAAGTTAGTCTGTTTCAAGGTTATGCAATGGAGGTATATTTGAATTGCAAAGTAATTTTTGAACTTATATTTGATAATCTATTCTAGTCGAAGTCAGTATTTCGATTTGAAATACCATTCTTGTGATAAGAATTTATTTATTTCGAAGGTATTCAGTTCAAATAAATGCATGAAGCAAACGTACCTATACCTACGTATATGATTATTATTTTTGATCGATTTTTTTTTTAATTTCATGAAATTATTCTTAATTCAAACACAATAATTCTTTAGGTTATAATTTTTACTATTCTTGTGTTTTTTTATATTGATTAGTATTTATTTTAAGGAAATATCCAACTGATGTTGGATATTTCCATTGCCGATCAATTAAGTGTTTTGCACGAATTTGAAAAATTAGAAATCAAATTATATGAATTATTGAGTCGAGCCATGTTTTCAAATATTTCATATCTCATTACTTTTTCAGTTCAAATAGAATTCTCTGAGGATAACCAAAATCTTTGCATTAAATAAATCATGTGTATATATGCATACTCCTGCGCCATCTATGTTTAATGGATATAAAATATTTCTCTCTTCTCTCTTACAAAGGGAAGGTTTCTATTCTGCGCAAGTTTCAACCAGTATTGATCTAAACTAAAATTTTGTGCGTTGCTCACTAGATGTCACAAGTGTTTCACTCAAGTTGATTCAAAGAGATCTCCTATAACATCCTATGAGAATTATTTTTCAGGAACCAAGCTAGTTAGTCGAGTACTTAGCGAACGCTGGCTAGTATTTGGGAGGTCTCGGGTTCAAAACCCGGGTCCGACTGGTCTGCCATGAGTTTTTTCAGAGGTTTCCTCATGGTAATGTAAGTCACTGCTTGCAAACTTATAAGGCGAATGCTGGGCCAGTATTAATCCTCTGAACCCTACCCACAGTTCCTATGTTCCATAAATATCCCGTCTCACCTATCCTTAATGCACTTGTATATACAAGTGTATCCTCTGATCCGGCTGAAGGAGTTAATCCCAAACTCAAGCTGCCCGCCTCCCTGACACATACTTCAGGGAGGAATGAAACACGTGTGTTTCCTTTTTCCTTCTTTTTAGTTCTCAGGATCTCAGGCTATTCACAAAGTAGGCTGCTTTATTTTTGAAATTCTCCTCGCTCATCAATATCATGAAAATTAATTGTATGGAAAATAATTTAGTTTTCCTTTCAATTTCGTGCAAAAACAATATTTCTCGCAAATACTGGTCTTACTCTACTAAAAAATAGGTTTATTTATTTTTAGTTCAAAATACTGCTTCGGAAATTCTAGTATTTGTGATTGAAATCAAGTGTGGAAAAATATGAGCCGGAAAGGGGAATATTTCCATTTAAAAATTTACGATTTGTAATGTTATGTGTGACTTGAAGGAACAGAACTTGACATCCAAACAAGTTCTCAAGAGCGCATTCTATTAATGTCAATGATATTTTATCATGATGTTAATACATTGATCTAAAATCCGAAAGAAATATTCATATGTGAATAGTATATATGTGCTTCTTCTTCCATATATTCGCTATCGGCTTCTGAAAAATCTAATTCTGGCTTTATTGCTATCACCACGTGTGTCTGAAGATAAGCAACAATAATTTTCTAATGGTGCGGTGAAAACTGTGACCTGCTAACTATTTTAACATTATTGAATTTCAAAGAAATTTTCCACCTTCTTCAGGTTTTGAATAAGATCGAAAAAAAATTTTGGATGATAAGTTCGATATAAAATAGGTCCGGCATAGCTTCTACTTATAACACAACGAACTTATTCATCTATTCCAGTGGTTCTCAAGCTGGGGTACGCTATCCCCTGGGGGTTCGTCTGTACCGACAAAAAAGCATAACTTAATGAGCGAAAATTGAGTATTGCAGAAAAAGAAATAATCATTGACCTTTCTACTGACAGTACGTTGAAATCCGGTTTCAAAAGTAAGCCTGTCATCAAGTTTTAGTTCGATATTACAACTGAATACCAAAGTCTGTCTAACCTACCAATAAAATGTTTGTTTCCGTTTCCATAGACTGCCTTGGTAGAAATAGTGTTTTCCTCATACGCATTGCTAATGAACAAATACAGAAACAAACTGGATGCTGTCCCGGACTCAAGATTGTAGGTACTTACCATCGTTTGAACGACACTTCAAGTTCCCTAATACCAACTTAATCCACTTACAAATTTTCAATCGATTTACTCAAATTTGACAAATAATCTAAATTCTGTGAGTTTTGTTCTACATCCAGCTAATTTGATCTAATGCCACTTTTGCGAGTGTCCAAAGAGGCGAACGTTATCTACATTGTTATGAACTATGTTTGAATCTCTTCATTTCTTTCCTGGTTTTTATAACCTGAAAATGGTTTATTTTTGAAACATTAAAATTCTTATATGAATAATATATCAATTTGAGGGTTGTAGGCAGGGGCAATATGTAGGCAAGGAAGAGGTTTTTTCTGCCCAAGAATACCTTTATATTGGTGTTAATTTATTCCACCTTCAAGATCCCAAATTGAATTTCTTCCATAGAACCGTCCCAAAACTCTACGACAGATGTATCCAATATACATGTCTATACATGTATTTATATATATATATATATATATATATATATATATATATATATATATTTATATATATATATATATAATATAATCTCTAGATAATTATTAGCAATAACAGGGAGGAAGAAACTTAAAAAACTCGAATTAATAAATAAGTTGACGTTAATTATCAAGAGATTAAAAATAAATCACAGGCAACAACAATTCGAATAAATAATTAAATATTGCAAGCTGAAAATATGGCAATGATCCCAAACTACATTGTTTTTTATTGTAAGTACCTTTTTTCATTTTAAAAATTTCATTAAAAACGGCTACTTCCATATAATCGAACTATACCGATAATTTTTGCTTTACTTGTTTAATATTTCCCAAAACTAATTTTCTTTTTTAATGTTAATTTACTCTTTCTGAGATCTCTCGGATGGAATTAATCGCCTCCGTGGCAAAGTTTGACCAAATCTCCCATACCGGAGAGTTCAAACAATAAACCACAAATAAGTGATTTTCTTCCATAACAGAGGATTTTATTGTAAAAATTTCATTAAAAACGGCTTACTTCATATAAACGAACTATACCGATAATTTTGCTTTACTTGTTTAATTTTCCCAAAAACTAATTTTCTTTTTTAATATTAATTTACTCTTTCTGTGAGATCTCTCGGGATGAATTAATCGCCTCCGTGGCAAAGTTTGACCAAATCTCCCATACCGGAGAGTTCAACAATAAACCACAAAATAAGTGATTTTCTTCATAACAGAGGTTTTTATTTATTAAAACTATTTTCATCTCCAAAAATTTTCAATCCAATACTTAGCTACGCCGTTCTGATGAGGACCAAAGAGTCCGAAACACGTGTCAACGGCTGCTTCCATATGAACGTTCTATACCGATAATTCTGCTCTACTTTTTTAATAATTTTCCCGTGGACTAATTTCTTTTCTGTTAAATAAATAGTACCCTATTATTATTATTTTCGAACATTACATAGGTAAAGGTTTCTGTAGTTTCCCTTCGCCTTCTAATGATAACAATTTTAAATGTTAATATTAGACTGAATAGCAACGTAATAAATAACAAAGAACAGCCACATCCGAAGAATTTTTTACAAGACAGATCAATCTTATCTATTCAATTTTTTCAAGTCAATAAATGTCAAAGAATTTTCAATTTTTCTCAAAAGTTTTGAATAACTAATGAATGTCGTAGTGAAACGTAACTTATTAATTAAATCGAGTTTTTTAAGATTCAACAGCCTGTTATTGCTAATAATTATCAGAGATTAAAAAATAAATCACAGGCAACAACAATTCGAATAAATAATTAATATATATATATATATATATATATATATATATAATATATATATATAGTATATATATATATATAATATATATATCTATATTATATATATATATATATATATATATATATATATATATAACAAGTAGGGCAGAATAATCGGTATAGCCCGCTTATATGGAAGCAGCCGTTGACACGTGTTTCGGACTCTTTGGTCCTCATCAGAACGGCGTAGCCAAGCATTGGATTGAAAACTTGGAGATGAAAATAGCACTTCAAACGAATTCCCCTGCTACGGAAGACAATCACACATTTGTGGCTTATTGTTAGAACTCTCCGGTTTGGGAGATTTGGTCAAACATTGCCAAGGAGGCGATTAATGCCATCTGCGAGATTGTTAATTTACTCGGTCTGAGATCTCGCGGATGGAATTAATCGCCTCCGTGGCAAATTTTGATTTTGAGACGAGCCTGTTTTATGAGTTCAAATCCGGTGAGGAGTTTTGTCTTTTTGCGTCCACACTTTCCGTTGTGAATTGGATAAATATCACACTAATGCTACATAAAGTATATATAGTTATATTACAAATGTTCGAATGTTCTCATTATGATATCTAAATTTATACGAACGCTACTGATCGTAAGGTTGCTGCTGGAATTCGGAGGAGAATTTGGCATCAGTAATGCCAAGAGATAATACCTAAGGGCTCGAGAGACATTGATTGAGGGGATCGATAACGAAACGGAAAATGAAGTGATAATAGCTCCTTCAATTTTCATTAACCCTCTTCTTTGAAATTTTAGCAGAATTCTTCTTCAGATATATCCGTTAATACAGACAACGATTGATCAATATTCGTGAAGAAGACTGCAGAACTGCCATTGCCATCTTTAAAATTTCTAGAGTATAAATACTTGACTCGGAAAAAATGAACACTCGATCAACATGAATTATAATTTTTAGGGTGAAAATGAGTGAAGACTTTTGTTTGATTATAAATAGTGATATTGATTATAAGAGTGATATAATGATATATATATATATATATATATATATATATATATATATATATATATATATATAGATATATATATATATATATATATATATATATATATATAGATATATATATATATATATATATATATATATATGGAGAATTTGAAAAAGTTTGCACCAAATAGAAAACTTTTTATTTTTCATTTCTCAGATAATTTTATTCCTAATAGGGATTGGTGGATTGTGGTCAAAATTCTAAATTTCTGAAGAGTGTACAGGAGGCAATGAAAAATAGAGATTTTGAACAAAATTTAAATTATTTTCAACAAAAATCGATACATTAGTTCGAGTCATAAATTAGACTAAATTTAAAATTGAAATATTATCTACTATACTAATATGAGGGGGCGCCTTAAGTGTATATGAGATACTTGTACTCTATATGAGGTTAGAACTATAAAAAAATTAATGTTTTTGTTTTGTTACGTAAGAAGCTGTGATTTAAAATCTGAATATTGTTTTCAAATTTAAACAACTTTTCAGAGTAAACTTTTTTAATCATGTCGAAAACAGGTTTACTTTACTCTTGATCTATATTTCTATTTTTTGTTTAGAAACTAAGATTTTGGACATCTTAAAACCAAGTTTTCCACAATACACAATTTTCATCAGGAATAAAATTTTCTGACAAATGTATAACAAGAAAGTTTTCCATATGGTGCACACTTTTTGATGCTCGCTGTATTTATCTATATATATATATATATATATATATATATATATATATATATATATATATATATATATATATATATATATATATATATATATATATATATATAGATAATTTTATTTCTATTTCAATATCAAGTGTCAGTCAGGGCTGCAATTCATTTCAAACTCTTCTCGGTGTTTCGAACTTCCATGTTATTTTTTCTTTTAACGAAATGCACCTGCAAAATGAAATTTCAAAATGGTTATATCAGGCGTGAACTCCAGGGTCCAAAAACCTACTTTTATGAGTAAATTTCAGATAAATTCAGTGCATTTCATTTTCTCAGAACACAACCCAGAGATCATTTCGGCTCCTTTTATAATACACTATGATCCCACTGTTAGTTATGTTCACTTTATTTCAGTCAAACGTATCGTTCCAAACTCGCAGTTTTGGTCGAATTATTTCTCGCATATATGAAACGATTTCTACGAGAATAAGATAGAAATAGGCTGAGAGAAATGATACGTGAAGTAAGTCACTTCGTCAGGGATGTCAGAAGTCTTGCAACTACAACAAGAGGTGTGTTACTTTATCAGGGGGTGTGTAACATGAACCGTGGCTTCATGGGAGTCTATGAACTCTAGATGTAATGCCGAAAACGATAAAATACATCCGGATGTATTTATTTTTTTTTTTCATTTATAACTAGAGCACTTTGTGTTATAAGGAAGAATACAGCTCAGAAAAGAGAACTCATTTCGACTGAGAAACCTACATTTCGTACTTGAAATATCTTTCAATATAAATTTTCTTTCATGCAAAATTATTGAACTATACTCTTAATTGGGAGGTTCTGCTTCAGAGTATACCTTATGGATCTATTATTACTTGTTGATAACATGCTTGCAAAAAGAAACTTCCAAGTAACACTAAACAACCTAATAAGCTCAACAAAGACACTCAACGATGGGCTGCCACAAGGATCTGTGCTTCCCCACTGCTTTTTAACTTGTATATATCCGACATGCTTGACACGAAATCCAGAGAATTCGGATATGCAGATGATTGGGTTATAGCTATAAGGCACCAAACGTTCGAGGAAACCGAAGCCACCCTAACATCTGACCTGAGCACACTGGGAGCATACTTTCGCAAGTGGAGACTGAAACCTAAACTCACAAAGACATAAACGTCCTGCTTCCATCTGAACAACAGATGCGCTGATAGGGAACTACAAGTCTACTTCGAAGACAACCTACTCCACCACAACCCGCATCCAAAATACCTCGGAATCACCCTCGACAGAACGCTGACAGGAAACACCTAGAAAACACCGCTGCTAAACTGCGAACAAGAATCAACATCCTACACAAGCTTTGCGAAACCTCATGGGGATCTACTGCACCTCGGCAATAGGACTGGTCTACTCAGCCGCGGAATATGGCGCCCCGGTCTGGCTTAACAGCGCACACACGCACAAAGCTGACATACAGCTAAACGTAACAATGATGACCATCAGCGCCACACAATCGACCCCCACCCCATGGCTACCCGTCCTGAGCCACATACCACCGCCTGGCCTCCGACGCAAATCCGGTCTCGTCCGATAATTCAACAGAATGCGAGACAACCTCCAGCTGCCCATACACCAGAACCTAGCCGACCTAGACAGAAGAAGACTGCGCTCCAGAAGACCTTCTATGACAACTGCGAGGGAATTGGGAGCATCTGATTTCAACCCCACAGACCTCTGGGAACAGGAATCGAGAGATGCCTGTCCAGCTCAATGCCAGAATCTACCATGCATAAACCAAAAGCCACCTGCCTAAGAAGAGCTCCAAAAAATATGGACAGCCATCAACAGAATACGTACCGGACACGGAAGGTGCGCAGACACGCTTCACGAGTGGAGCAAAATACCAACCGTACGATGTGACTGCGGGGCGGCCAGATAAACTGTTCACCACATCATCATGGAATGCCAAAACAGGGCCTATGGAGGTGACTTCAACGATTTCCTGATAACGACCAACGAAGCGATCGACTACATTCGTCAACTGGATGTCAGCCTATGAACTTACTCCCTTTGTTTATCTTTTATTATTTTCCTTTTCTGCCTGTGTATCCATGTGTTAATGTGCCAGACGTAAATATATATATATATATATATATATATATATATATATATATATATATATATATATATATATATATATATATATATATATATTATTTCTTTAATTCTATTATTTATTTCTTTCACTGCCATTTCGAATCATACACTTTTTATATAACAAACATAATATGTCATATCTTCGTATCATCTGAAATAAATGAATTAATCTGTTTCCACTTATTGGATTTACTGTTCGAGAGTTTCCATTTCGTTTTACAATCTTCAAAGAGCTGTATTATTGTAAGTTTTATTCATGTCATGAAGTTTAGAATGACGCGAAAGGAACAAATAACATAATACCTGATTGTTCTCAACAAGAGTCCTGAAGTTGTATCAGGGTTATTCTCATTAAGCAGGCGTAACTGGAGGTGCGAAATAGAATCGCAGTAATATGAGGAATGCTAAAACAATAAATGAAATGTTTCATTGCAACATCAGACCGTCTCCGGGAGTAGCAACGAAATTATCCTTTTGTTCATCAGTTTGAATTGTTGTATTTTTTTGTCGAATTCGTGTTCAGAATCTATTTCGATTAAAGTAACTAATCTCATGAATCTAGGAAGTTTCATATTACTTTATGTGTCTGGAATTAATCTGTTATGGTACAATGTATCGGAATTTATACAGATGACACTGTTCTGATTTCTGAGAACCGCGAAAAGGTACATAAATCACAAAGCTGAATACTATCGCTAATAAAATAGATGTGAAAATGTATCGCAAAAATAATGTACAGCGTATGATGATATAAAAAAACCGGACCAGTGTGAGTCGGACTCGCGCACGAAGGGTTACCATTGACTATGCCCCCCCCCCAAATTATTTGATTTTAATTTTATTATTTATTATTGAAGTATTTTGTATTTTTAAGTATTTTGTGAATATTTCAAGTGCCTACCTGTTGCCATTATTCATATCGAGCAAAAAAGGGCAAAAAAATCGAGTTTGTTTTATGGGAGCCCCCCTTAAATATTTATTTTTTCTGTTTTTATTGTGTATTTGTTGTTATAGCGGCAATAAAAATACATAATTTGTGAAAATTTCAACTGTCTAGCTATCGCGGTTCTTAAGATACAGACTGGTGACAGACAGACGGACAGATGGACGGACGGACAGACAGCGAAGTCTTTGTAATAAGGTTCCGTTTTTACCCTTTGGGTACGGAACCCTAAAAACGAGTGAGCAACAGAGCTCCGTCGCTAAGATCGTATTTTACCTGTGATTTTTGTTCTTTTTTGATATTTTTTTTAACTCTCAAGTCAATTTACGGGAAATGTGGGTGTGAAAAAAACCTAAAAAAAAATGAAATCTCTATATCAGAATAGTGGCGGATAATATAATAGTTGAGAACCCCCAAACGTATTCTTCCGGCAACTCAATACACGCATCAAATTTGAACCCTCAACCTACAAATTTTAAATCTCTCTCTTGTCCGTTCACTCTCGTGAGAGTATGGTGACATCACGTCTCAATTGCTCGGATCGTAGTTCTCCATCCTTCTCTGTCTTGAGCTGCAAGAGAAGCTTCATGTAGACCGTGACCAATGATTTCTTTGGTTTGATCCACCCAACGCGTCGGAGACCTTCCTCTTGGTCGTTTGCCATTAATTTTTCCCTCTATAATAAGTTTTTCCAGCCCATTCGTTCTTCTTGAAATGTGTCCAAAATAGCGTAAATATGATTGGTTTATCCTGGTTGATAGCCTTGTGGTGATTTTTAGTTCCTTAAGAATTGACACGTTGGTACGATGTTCTGTGTATGAGATTCGCAGCATTCTTCTGTAGGCCCACATTTCAAACGCATCTATTTTCCTTCGATTGGCCATTTTTAAAGTCCAGGTCTCAGAGGCATATGTGGCAATAGGAAAGATCAAGGAGTTTAATAATTTCAGTTTGTTGCGCTGAGATATTGCAGAGTCTTTCCATATTCGAATTAGTTTTATTGTTGAGTTACGTGCTATGGCCAGTCTGCGTTTGATTTCTTCGTCACAACCGCCTTTGTTTGTAATAAGTGATCCTAAGTAAATAAATTTCTCAATCACCTCAAAACCATCGAACTGTCTAACATTGGAAGGGTTGCGGTCTATTATCATAATTTGTGTTTTCTTTCTGTTCAACGCAAGACCATGTTCTCTGCTGATCCTGTCCAACTTGATTTCCGTGAGTTCTTCTTCTGAACAAGCTAGTATTAAGGTGTCATCTGCATATCTAAGGTTAGTAATTCTTCTTCCTCATATGGTTAATCCCCCTCGCCAACCTTGTAAAACTTTTCTCATTATATACTCTCCGTATATATTGAAGAGTATCGGTGATACAATACAGCCCTGTCTCACACCGCACCTTGGACTAAAAGACCTAGATAGCGTGTTGTTGACTTTCACCTTCCCGAAGCTGTTGTAAAGATTTTTAAGCAAAATAATCATATGCTTTGGTACTCCCATGCTTTCCAAGATAAGCCACAATTTCTTCCACTTTACACAGTCAAATGCCTTGCTGTAGTCGACAAAGCACAAATAAGTTTTTACATTAAATTCATATGCTTTTTCTATTATTTGTCTAACATTCTGGATTTGTTCCCTTGTTCCCTTTCCTGGCATGAATCCTGTCTGTTCGTCGGGAATTTGTGGCAGTAAAACAGGTTTTAAATACTTCAACTCAATTTGAGAAAAGTTCGGATGTGCAAAATTCCGGTTTTTTAGCTCCATATTCCCTTTCAAAAAACCTAAAACGTTGAATTTCGCTTATGCATATCATCAATCAAAATATGAGTTCGAGAAAATATCAATCGATCAGCCACGAATAATAAAAATTAACAAAAATCATGAAATTTCAACAATTCAAACAATCTTATCAACTATTAACAGATATTGAATAATGACGTATGTATAAAGAAAAGTACAACACCACACACCTCTGTTATGATGAGATCATCTCCTGTTTTACTGTCGGTCTTAACAATTGGCCTCATTACCCAGCTTCATGTTGCTTCCTTGCTCCACTATTCCTATCTAGTTTCAACAAATAAAAATAGGCCTTATTCCTTATATTTCATTTTATAATTAATGTAATTTAAATGTTGTTGGATGTGGCTTACCCCCAAATAGGTTCTCTTTCGAGAATTCTCTTGAATTTCTAGGATCTTAGATTATCTATAGCTCATCCCATGATAAGTAGATCTACAATATTCGGCCAAGGCACATTTAGTCAATGTGTGTCTTAATACTCTTTATGTTGTATCAATTTCTTCTCTAATTGTTTATTACTACCAAAAAACTTTAAAAAATATGAAACTGGGATTACAATTTTGGTCACTAGAACATCATCGGGCAGATTGAGTTAAGCAGTGAATATAAAATTATAGCTTTGACGCTAACGGATGGAAAAATATTAATACAAGTACCTAAATAGACAACATAGAAGGGCTAATGGTACAAGACAAGTTTCCAAGAATACCAACAATCTTTTCTTTAAAATAAAACGGATTCAACGTTTTCAAATCATTGCCGTGAAAACCACCACCCGTTTCCACAAATAGGTAACCTAGGGTCCAAACTAACTTACTTAGAATCCTTGTTAATTTTCAAACTCAAATATTTTTCTAGGAACATTATATTGTACCAATTTGGGAAATTCATTTCGAAAAGCCCTTCTATCTTGTCTATTTCGGTACCTTTAATAATTCTTTCCCATCTGTAAGCGTCAAACCTATAATTATGTATTCAGTTCAATCTGCCCGATGATAGCCTAGGGACCAAAATTGCAATCGCAGTTTTATATTTCTCAATCTATTTTTGTGATAATAAACGTAGTAAATTCAAGTTTTGTTTTTATTCACCTTCTCTAATTGTTAAGAAGTCTGACCTATGTACACCAGATCCCAGGAACCACAATCAAACTCATAAATCACATCTCTTTCATTTTAAACTAATTCTTTAGTTTCTCAAAAATTCTCCCTGATAGGAACTAGTTCTTCTTTGATATCTCCATTGTCGGATTCTTTAGAATGTTGACCAATTTATTAGTGAGTTTGGCTATACACGGAAGTGAAAAACGTTCATCGATTAGATCGAATCCTCTTATGGTGTTAGTCCGGATAACTTCAGCATTCTAGGTTCATCTATCAGTAGCTCCACGTAGTCGTTTTAATAATGTGACTAGGTATCTGCTGCTGCTGCTGGAAAGTTGGAAAAGCCCTGTCATATTCTCTGTCAATAAGGATCGGTAAGATATATTAGTATTAAAACAATGGTTAAAAATAACAAATTGTTTTAATATGTTTATTAATTTACACCAAGTATCGGCCCAATCAATCCAAAATCAGATATATTAGTGCCTGATATATTTTTCTGTTAACGACTAAGTTGACCTCATTGTTCATAGAATGATTCGATTGGTAGCGTATGAATTTATAAGAGTACATTGACTTTCTATGCCATTCTACCAATATGATATTGGAGTCTGTTCTTACGAGAGCCTGTTATCCAGAATCGGCAAACTCCTATACTTTTGCTTAGACGTCGAGTAATCCAACAATCTCCCTTGAACGATTATCTCATGAAAATAGGTCTGTTGGATGTTCGATTCGTTAAGTCATCAATTTTTCAAATGAATTTTACAATGTTTTTATTATCTTTATCTTATATACACGCTGCGTCTGTTGGGCGCAAATGTATATATATATATATATATATATATATATATATATATATATATATATATAGTATATATATATATATATATATATATATATATATATATAATATATATAGTATATATATATATATAATATATATATATATAATATATATATATATATATATATATATATATATATAAATATATATAAATATATATATATATATATATATATATAATATATATATATATTATATTATAAATATATATATATATATATATATATTTATATATATTTATATATTCTGTGATTGCTATTTTTACGATACGATGGTGAAATGTTTCTCATTTTATTTTCTTCTACAAACTTATCTTCATGATTTTTTGCAAGAATTTGAGTTGTACTAAAGTACAATCTTAAAAAAATATTTTTGTTTGTTAGTTTTCTGGTGTTTGTTCATATTTTGAGCGAAGAAACCAAAATGAAATATCTCTGTTTATATAGCTATTTTTTGTTTTTCTACCCTCACAGCTGATTGAAAAGAACAAAAATTTCTTCTCGAGAAAGGAAAATTTCCGTTTTCTAGAAGTTTTTGTGCTTTCACCGAACTCTGAAAATATGAAGAGTCATAAATGAAATAACTGAAATGTTTGATATATACGTACTACTTCTAAAAAAGTAAAGTTTGAAGAAGCGAATAAAATATTTGTTCCTCATTAAAGAGATCATTTGAAGAACATTACATTACAATCACAAAGAAGACAAATTGAAAATAGAAAGTTGCACACAAGTGTTTTTTCTCTTACATTATTCCAAATTTTGTAAAGCTTCAAAATAGCATTGATCTCTCACAATGGGATTTGTGTCATTATAATATAATATATAGTGAAATTTGTAAACAGTTCTGCTATGTTAGGTGTTTTTTTTAGTAGAATATAATCCAAGATAGTTCTAGGTGAATATTTCCTTGTCTTGTTATCGATAATGAAAACTAAGATATCAAAAAACAAATTGACATTTCGTAAGGTTGTCCTTTCAGTTTTTTTCTACTGTTTGAAGGATATTATTATTAATAATTTTGTTTTGTTTCAGGTGTGTAACAAATTTTCTTCTTCACGGTGTTGAGAATCAATTCAATCAATAATTAACAAGAATCAATTGGTAAGTTTCATTTACAACCGACTCAAAAATTCGAGCAAACAACATATTTTACAAGCAATTAAACGGTGTCTTTATCTCTCAGATATGAAGAAAAAACAAATCAAATATTTGAAAACAGATTCTTCGATGATTTTTTTAAAATTATCTCTTCAGTTATAATTTGAACTAATTGAATTGTATCAATGGAAGGTAGGGTCAGATAATATTGGGCACTTTGCAATGGAATGTAATTTCACATGAACTCGCTCGAAGGAGAACTTCACGAAATTCAATTTATGCTTTCTGAAATTCAATTAAATCAATAATTGGCAAGAATCAATTGGAGTAAGTTTCAGTTACACGTGATTCATAATTTTATTATTAAATTTATTTGTGAAAATTTCAGTCAAGCATTTATTCCAAATATCAGACAGTATCACATCAAAAATAATATTCAATTAAAAACAGAAACACTAAAAAAGAAAGTCTAATTTAATATATAGCTTTCCTTGTGTGTAGCAAAGAATGTATAGGACAGACTTCTCAAATACCACAGGACAGACTAAACGCACCCAAATACACCAAAAATACGACAACGGCACTAAACAAGCACAAGACAACTAATAAAAACGAGTTCACTTATGAAAAAACTAAAATACTGACGATTGAACACAACTAAAAAAAAAACAGAATTGAATTAAATGATACATATACAACAGAAATTGGGGAAAACAGTTGACGACAGATATGAAACAATGGAGTCAGTTTTGGTTACCTCTACTGAGAAGACCAACAAAATATATATGAAGAGGAAATGCACACAGAACCAACGACGAACAAACAACACTGACATTGACAGAGTGAAAATTACGAGACGAACGTAGATATTACCAACCGACTGTGGTCCAGATGGTTGAGAAATTGTCTGGGGTACAGACGGTACCGGGTTCGAATCCCGGATGAGATAAGGATGTTGAGATTGTCCAATAATTGGAATTTATAATAAACATCTACTTGAAAATAATCTGCTGGGTAGTGTACTAGATTACGAACCCATGAGGGTAGATGATGTAACACAGGCGAAGACTTGCCTGTGTCCCATCATCCCCTTTTAAAAAAAAAAAGTAGATATTATTACCACGGTGTCTTTATCTCCCTCAGATTTGAAGAAACAAGGTCATATATTTGAAAACATATCAAGATCAATAATTGACAAGAATCAATTGGGGTGAGTTTCAGTCACATCTGATTCAAAATTTCGCGAAAAGATCAATTAAACGGTGTCTTTATCCCTCTCAGATATGAGGAAAAAGAGGGGAAATGTTTGACTAGATATTTCGATGATTTTTTTTGAAATTATCTCTTGAGGAATAATTTGAACTAACTGAATCAATGGAAGGTAGTTTTAAATAACATTCGGTACTTTCCACTGGAATGTTTTTTCATATAAACTCTCCCAAAGGAGAACTCCACGAAATTCAATTTGTACTTTCTGAAATCAAATTAAATCAATAATTGACAAGAATCATTTGGGGTAAGTTTCAGTTACATCTGATTCAAATTTTCGGGAGAAGAACTGAATATTCAATAATTAATTAAACCTCGTCTTCATCTTCCAGTTATGATGAATAAAAGGTCAAATATTTGAAAACAGCTATTTCGATGATTTTTTCAAAATTATCTATTGAGTTATAATTGAAACTAATTAAATTGTATCAATGGAAGGTAGGGTTAAATAATATTGGGAACTTTGCAATGGAATGTAAGTTCTCATAAACTCCCTCAAAGGAGAACTCCGCGAAATTCAATTTGTGCTTTCTGAAATCCAATTAAATCAATAATTGACAGAAATCAATTGAGGTGAGTTTCTGTTACATCTGAATCAAAAATTCGCTAAAAGAACTGAATATTCAATAATCAATCAAATAATAAAAAGGCCAAATATATGAACAGACATTTCTATAATTTTTCTGAAATGATCTCTACAGTTATAATTCAAACTAATTGAATTGAACTAACGGAAGGTAGGGTTGAATTAATTGGGTATTTCGATTATCTCTCGAGTTTTAATTTAAGAATTTAATCAAGGAAGATAGGATTTGATAATATTGCGCATTTCGTAATGGTATGAAATTTCAAATCAACTCTTCAAAAGAAGAACTCCTTGAAATTCAATTTGAGCTTTCTGAAATCCAATTCGTTCGAACATTCAAAATAATTTAAAAGCCCTGTATATTCTTGCACAGAAAGTCGTAAATGAAGAAAATAAACATTTGTTTCCTAGGAATGAACTGGAAGAATACGAAAAGCCACTCGATAAGGTGGAGATATGGACTTGAAATATTATCATGACTTATATTCAAAGGAGAAAGAAAAATTTAAATGATGATGCTATTTCAAGAAAATATGAGTTGCTAAAAATAATATGATGTAGAATATGAAAGCTTCTACTTCCTTGCAATGTCGTGATAATTAACGAGGCGTTTTTCTATTCAGGGTAGGTTCAAACGATGATTGTTAAACAAAAACAAAACTTAAATATACTACGTTTATTATCACAAAAATACTTTGAAAAATATTACACTGCGATTGCAATTTCGGTCACTAGACCGAAGTCGGGCAGATTGAGTTAAGAACTGAATACATAATTACAGTTTCGCGCTTACGGGTGGGAAAGAATTATTGCAGGTACCTAACTAGACAACAGGAAAAAATTTCAAGAAGGGCTAATAGAAGTGGATTTCCCAATTTGGTACAATAAAATGTTTTTACAAAAATCATTATTGTTTGAATACACTAAATATAGGAGAATATATCAAGTCAATCTGGTCGTTCAGCAAGATATCTTTTGCATTATGAGTTTAAAAATTTCTAATGATTCTAAGTACTTAAGTTTAGTTCCTTTCGGTAATTTGTGCATAATTTGAAAATTACCTAATTGTGGAAACGGGTGGTGGTTTTTTAACTCAATCATAATGCAAAAGATATCTTGCTGAACGACCAGATTGACTTGATATATTCTCCTATATTTAGTGTATTCAAACAATAATGATGTTTCTAAGAACATTGTATTGTACCAATTTGGCAAATCCACTTCTATTAGCCCTTCTTGAAATGTGTTCCTCTTGTCTATTTAGGTACCTGCAATAATTCTTTCCCACCCGTAAGTGAAAATCTGTAATTATGTATTCAGTTCTTAACTCAATCTGCCCGATGATGGTCTTGTGACCGAAATTGCAATCGCAGTGTAATAATTTTCAAAGTAGTTTTGTGATAATAAACGTAGTAAATTCAAGTTTTGTTTTTGTTCATGATGTTAAATTGTCACGTATTAACGACGGATTTCATCAACGATAATAATTGTTACTTATTTCGAATTTTTTTATACGTATTTGGAAAACAAGTTCAATGCATGCTGCTGAGAGGATTTGAATATAGTAATAATAATAATTTCATTGTCTCTCATACATCAACGTGCACATAATAAGTGGGAAGAGCATTGAGAGCAAAGTTTAGCAAGTACTACTCTACCACTTAACCTTCAAGGCACAGCTCAGTTGGAACTTATGACAGAAAAGACATAAACCTGACAGATAGAAAGAGAACAGAGAAAAAACAATTGAATATGAGTATAAATAAACAGCCTGCAATATAAAAAAAAATCTTTAGCTAATTATCCACATAATATTCAAAATGTGTTCTTTATCCCTTTTTTTTCAACTAGAAAGAGACTAAATTCCAATAGTTATTTATGTACCAAGTCCGTTATATAGATCTTAACGCTCGGAGGGTAACATTCGGCCCGAAAGCCTCTGGCCCGAGGGACGAATGTTGACCGATGAGCGTTTGGATCTAGTAACGCACGTGGTGCATACAAGATTTTATTTTTCACGAAAAAAAAATTTTATTATAATGAAAAATCGATTTTGAAATCGGTTCATTGTTCCTATACTTTCCACTTTCCTTCTCATAGTAGGCATGTCATTTGTTTATATTTTGACGTTTGTGAATATTTTTGTCATATTTAGTGAATGTCATTGCTGCTTTCTTTGTGTAGTCTTATAGAAATAATGGAAATGAAAATGAATTTACCAAAGAATATCATAGAAAATGCAGCCAAAGCTGCGAATAATTCATTGCCGGAGAAATCTGGAGTCGTATACGACAAGGATTATGAAGTATTTAATCAATAGAAGTTGCTTCATTTCTCCTCGTACAATTAGCGGGCGTTATGATCCATTATGGCATAATGAGTGTATTTATAGCAACCGTATCTAAGGTAAAATCAACAAATAATATACAAGTGAAAAATTGAATAATATTCAAGAGCCTTATAGAAACTGAAAGATATGAAAGTAAAGCAGTTGTACGATGTTCGGGTGTGTTGAGAATTGTACCACCCCTTGCATCTCAAATGTTATAATCACGACTGTACTTTAATTTTTTTCTCATGTAAGATAACTGAGAAATCTGTTATATTTTTTACACAAAAACTAAATAATAATACTCAATTGGACCTTTTATCAACAACTACATCAATTGTCGATATTTTGCCGAAACATCAAAAATAAACCTTATGAAAGTAGGGGGAAAATCGAGCATATCGCAATAGTTGAGTATTATATATATTATATTTTCCCGAAATTATTATCGCTATCAAAAAAGATTGCTACTATAACGTTTTATTAATCAGAAATTCTCAAAATCGTCTATAAATATTATAATTTGGTATAAATATTAGTGAAGGAATTATAGAGATATCACATGTTCTTTCTGAAAAATTAGTTTTGTGGAAATACCTACATAGCACTTTTATTTTAGATATGTAAATTTCAAAGTTATTATTAATTATATGGAAGTAATTAGATCATAATTTCTGCATGAATGGGTTTAATAGAATTATGTGCCCGGCGCATTCGCCATTTTGCACATTACTATCAGATTAATAGTATATTATGTATTAGGAGAATAAGTGATACTTTATGTGCTGAGCGTGGAACTCACTACGTTCGTCAGACAATCCATGCGAAGCACATAAAGTATCTTATTCTCCGAATATCATATACTATTTTTTCTTCAAACGTGCATAATTTCATTCGAAATAAAACAATAAAAGGAAACGAATTTTTTAATAAAGATAACAAGATTGAATCTTTAACTTATTTCACTGTATATTGCCTTTTTCGTATCGTTGTCATGGATACGTACTTGTTTGACATCCATTAAAACAAATATTTCGGTGAAGAAAATGAGTTTAGAAATGTGTAATGACCCTCCCGAGGTGGTAGAGGCAGCTAGAATAGCTATTCAAAACTTGCTGGCCGACGAAATCTGCTGCAGTATATGAAGCTGCGTTTGTTAATTTCAACAAATGGTGCAATGGAAAAAAAAGTAGTGCAATACTCTGAGAACGTTTTGTTGGCATATTTGACCGAAATGGCACTGAAATGAAGAGTTTCTAGTTTGTGGGCTCATTATTCAATGATAAGGTCTGTGTTGAATTTGAAGCATAATGTGAATATTGAAAAATACAACAATTTGCGTGCATTTTTAAAAAAAGCAAGGAGAAGGTTATAAGCCAAAGAAATCGAGAGTCTTTTTCAAGGGAACAGTCAGCAAATTTTTGTCTGAAAGCCCAGATGAAAAGTATTTGGCGATGTAGGTTATAAAATTACATTTTGTTTGTTTCACATTGTGCTAAACCAACACTTAATTTTTTAGGTAGTTTTGATATTTGGAATATCTGGGCATGTCGTTGCGATGAACTAGTGAATATGACAGTTGATGATCTTGAAGATATGGGTTCTTTGCTGCCTAATAAATATTCCAACACTATATAAAACTAATAAGAGTAGAAACTTCAACGTCCTGGGTGATGAATATCTGAGCAAATATAGAAAGTACGTTAATTTTGCGCCCTGCCGATTTTAAGGGAACGACGTTTTTTTTTTTTAAATATCAAAATGGGAAATGTTATAAAGCTGTTATGGGTATCCATAAAATTGGTAGTGTAGCAAAAGACGTGGCATTGTATCTGAAGATTCCATATTGGAAAGAATATACATCGCATTGCTTAAGAAGAACTTCCGCAGCAATGCTTGTTGATAGTGGGGTGGATATCTCTACGCTGAAAAGGCATGGTGGTGGGAAAACTGAGGCCGATGCCGAAGGGTACATCGAAGACTCTGTGCAAAGTAAAACCAACATTGCTAAGAGAATTCTTCAACCTAGCTCCGCGGAAAATCTCGAACAATCTTCATTTAATGAACCCGATACAAGTAATGGATTTGTAAATGCCGTTCACTCTGGAAAAGTTGTTATGAATAGTACTGATATTGCAAGAAGTGGATGATTCTTAAATGATGCAAATCTTCATAATTGTACTTTTACTATAAATATTACGAATAAATACCATTGTGAATAAATTCATAGTACTATAATGTGTTTATACGCTTAGGAGTATAAGTACTTATACTCCTAGTCATATAAATCACACTTAATGTCATTGAGGAACGTCACAAAAGTTATCACTTATATGACGTTTGAAGAAAAATGTATATTATTTCATCGCTATAACGTTCATTTTCTTTTCAAATTTAACTGAGAGTATAATCCCTGATGTATCGTAAATTATAGTTTATGTGATTTATTATACTTTAAACTTTTTTCGGTGGTTTTTCCGTAACGTCCGATTTTATTCAGTCTTGATTGACATATTTTTTTTATGAACAATTATTGTGTTTTTTTTCAGATCTGTAAGTTTTAATTCGTAATCAAGTTCAAAACATTATAAAGCGGAGGGTAAAAGTCCTAATATGATCACCATTTGGCTGAACATATAAAACATGAATTTCATTTCCGCCGACCTCTAATTAAAAGCTTACTTTAACGTACAAGAAATTGATCATTAATGACCCATTTTAATGTGCAATTTCTCCTATTTTAATGTATAGCAACCAAACACAGAAGTATTCAGCACGGAATAGTTGAATTATTCTGTGTCTGTACTGTTATTCCACAGAGAAAAGGAATTCATAATTCAAATCGAAAAATTAAACTCTATACAAAATAAAGTAGATACTGCGGAAAAAAATTTATGCAATAATCGTTCGAAAGTAATTAACACTTCAGATTTCACCAGTTCCACATATTCCTTATCGGATATTGTAGGTAATGTGAACTATTCAGAATGTCACATGTCTAATATTCCATCTATGAATTTCTCAAATTGTTCCATCGGGAGCATAAATATAAATATATCGAAATGAACATAGAAATTTATATTGTGTCAAATGTATCTGTTATGCAAAATAAAAATTTATTTCAATCAAGAATTTATACTCAATTCATGATGAGGTCGACGGAATCATGATGAGGTCGACGGAAAAATCTTGTACTGAACTCGTTTATTAATGTAGCGATTAATGGTCTCGAACTATTAACGCGCTCGCTGCGCTCACGCGTTAAAACATCTCAACCATTAATCGCTGTCATCAATAAACTAGTTTATTAAATAACTATTTCTGTTTCTGCGAAACAGTATCATGTCGATATGAGGATCTACAATCATTTTAATGAATATGGCCAAACCACCACCCATTATTATCAGGAATTTAAAAAGAACTAAATAAATTCATATATGAAATGAATGTCGATTGTTTGAACAAAGCTGGTTCTGTGAATATTATTATAATGGTCAAAGCTAGAAAGACTTATCAGAGGATCTCACTGAATTATGAAAAAAAACTCTCATAATTTTATTACTCAATTAATTCGTGAACATTTTAGCTTAGCATTTATTTCAAATATCAAATATACATTGAAAACAATATATGATTCGAAACAGAAACACTGAAAAAGAAAAAGTATAATTTAGTATATATCGTTTCTTGTGTGACTGTAACAGAAAATGCATAGGACAGACTTCACAAAGAAAACAGGACAGACCAAACGCACCTAAATACAACAAAAATACGCCAAAGGCACTTCTCGACTGATGACAGCGGTTCGCCTCCAAAATGTTTAGAAAATATAATTTAGGGAGAAATTTCAGTTGAATTATAAATCAAACAAACCCTGTAAATTCCAAAGAAATAAACTTTTTTTTCGAAAATACATCAGACTTTTTCACAAACACATATAGAAATTATAATCTGTTATAAATATCAGTGAAGGAATCAAGGGGATATTGAGTGTATTTTCTGATTTCATACATAAATTTCTATTATTTGCCCAGAGCATTCGCCATTTTGTATAATAATTATATTTTCCTCTAAAATAGGTAATAATCATTTAGTCAGCTGAAAATAAACCTCACTGCACACATATACAACAGAAAATAGAGAAAACAGGCAGGACACAGAGCAACTGAGTCAGTTTCATTTACAATCTCTATTGACAAGACTAACATAATAAACACAGTACCTAACAACTCACGAAGTAATTGACATTGAAAATTACGAGAATAAAGTATTATTAATAATGATTTTAATGTGTTCGAAAAATTTAATATTTTTTGTTAATATCTTATTATTAATTTGCTGTTCTTAAACTACATAATACTCTACTGATGCAGGAGGTTCGCCTCCGAAACGTTTAGAAAATATAATTTAAAGGATTTTAATCAAATAAAAAACTTCCAAAGAAATATTATATATATATATATATATATATATATATATATATATATATATATATATATATATATATATATATATATAATATATATCTATATGTATATATCTTGATTTATAATTCGGAAATTATATCAAAACCGGTACCATAATATTTCATATAGGTATTATAATTTTTCACAGACACTTATTTAGATTTTATTCTGTTATAAATATGAGTGAATCATGCAGATATCTCATGTACTTTCCGAAAAAATAAGTTCTGTAGAAATACTTGGCATGTCATAAATAAATTTCTGAAGTATCATAATTTACCCAGCATTTTGTATTTTATTTTCATTTCAATCAGAAATCTTATCATTTACTTGAACTTTTCCACAATTTAATGAATTGATGAACCCTTGAATTCGATTATTTAGTTTTTCAAAAATTCGAGCACTACAAACATAAGAATTGAACATTTCTGATAGAAAATAATCCTCACTACAGGTTTAATTTTCATATTAATTTAAATATCAACATAAAATATACTGCTATCCACAAACCTACGCCTTATGTTTTCCTCTGGCGTAATCAAGGCAAATATCAATTTTTTCGTTCAAGAACAAACACCATTAGAACACCTTATTAAAGCTTGAAAAACCTCATTTTTCTGAGACGCAATGATTGCTTCAAGAACTTAAAATGAAATTATTTCTATAGCTTGAATGAGAAAAAAATATTTCAGGATTTAGTCCTAAAATAGCTTGAGTTCGTTACCGGCTCTGTAAAAAGGTTTTAATTAAAAGGTTTCTCTTCGCTTTCAATTTTTTTTCCAATTTTCAGTTTGTTGGAACTCATTTCCTATCATTGAATAACGACGAAAATGAACGACCAATAATCGCATGTAGGCAGTCGGAACATTTCAAGAGCTGCGCTTCAACCTGCCGGTAAAACATAAAGCTCGCTGCGTTAGTGAACGCGCAGATTTCCTCATACGAAGACCTGGCGGAAAACAGTTCGCGTCGCGATGAAAATTCAACATTTCGCTATTTTGTTTCTTTATGATTTATTCGTTTGAAATCTAATGACAACTGTAGAATCTTCGTAAGTAATATCAACGCGAATCGAAATACTGAAAAATATAAAAATAACACTCAACTTTTCATATTATTTGAAAAAAAATTTAAACTCTGGAATTACGAAATTATTCTAAGAGAAATATTGAAAAATCAAAATTGAATTATATTCCACTGAAATTTATAATCCTGGATTAATTCATGAAAACATATATCTAAACTTAATAATTATAATTAAATTTTTCACTATGGACCAAAAATTATATTGGCGCACCAATTTATTTATTCTACTGTGGGGGTTTTCTACTTTCCTACATAACTTCAACAAGCACTTTCATATTCTTTATATGATTACATATGTGATCGTTTTTTGAAATGGGTTTTTCCTTTTTTTTTCATATTCATAATGAAGCTTATAGCTGCACGAGAAAACTGTTTCTTCATAGTGCAAAAATTATGCATTCAATAACACATTCGGTTGATTCATTTTCAGAAAAAACACATTTTCAATAAAAAATATGAATATTTTGTAAAGCTGCTCAAGGCACGAGTATAATTCGATAACTAACCTGTCCAAGTCTATTAAATCGAAAATATTAGTATGAGTTATTTATGGTTAATACTTTTTTTTAAATGTAATTCTCTTTTCTAAAGAAAAACTGTTTTTTTTCTGTTTTTTTTTGAATGATTGAAAAAGCATACTGATTCATGTAACTCATCAATGTATATCCCTATTTGAAATAATTCATACTGTCTCACAAAAATACTGTTCTTACTACCAATCGAAATTTCGTAGTTTGCATAGTATTCTCCTGAGAAAGCAGCATTTTTTGTAAAATATTTATTTGCATTTTGAATAGAACAGCAGAATTGAACTTTTTCTGTATTAAACATTTAACCTATACAGATTATCGAAAGAAACCTCGTGCTTCGCGAAGTTTCCCTACTAAGGTCGTATTTTTCTCTTTTTTGGAAATTAATATCTACATACAAATTCTTCGCCCCCTGAGTTAGTTTGAAGGGGCTGTGCAGCTAAGCAAAATCTAATAAACAAAAAAAAAGAAAAATCTCTACATATAACTGACCGCGGTTAGGAAAAGACAACTACTTCACATCAAATTAATCCACGTACGAATTTTCAATCCTCCTTCAACTCCATATGAATAAAATTTCAGGATGCAAAATATATATATATATATATATATATATATATATGTGTATATATATATATGAACATATATATATATATATATATATATATATATATATATATATATATATATATATATGAACATATATATATATATATATATATGTGTATATATATATATGAACATATATATATATAGATATATATATATATATATATATATATATATATATATATATATATATATATGTATATATATATATATGAACATATATATATATATATATATATATATATATATATATATATATATATTTATGTATGCTCATAATTCATACATCAGAGTTTCGGACAACCTATATGCATGCATATGCAAAATTCGCGTACTAAAGAAATTCATTCACTACCACATTCGAAATGGTGGTTTAATATTGCCTTCGAATCACTAGGTAGTTATACGATATTCACAATATTGACGACGGTCATGTGGGTCGCTTACTAGTCCACATCAACCTCAGCAACTTGAAACCCTCGTTTCTTGTTATTGAATATCGCTTCCATCTGTTAATAACTTCATCACATTGTGGCATAATCAGATATATGAAATAATTATTCCTGTTCAATTTCGTAGACATTTCTGTTTCATCTCGATCATAACATCAATTGCATCAATTTCAAAGACACAGGAGTATTGTAACTGTTGGGCGTTGCATTCAATTTTGGGATATATTATTTTTTTGTAGATTCCCTGAAGATGACAGTTATCATTTTCAAAATATCGGAAATATGGTGTTGAAAGAGTACACTTTTTTGCATGCTTCTTTCTCCGAATAATTTTCCTGTTTGTATATATATATATATATATATATATATATATATATATATATATATATATATATATATATATATATATATAATATATATATATATATATATATATATAATATATATATATATATATATATATATATATATATATATGTATGTATATATATATTATATATATATATATATACATATTTATATATATATATATATATATATATATATAAAATATATATATATATATATATATAATATATATATATATATAATATATATATATGTATATATATATATATATATATATATATATTATATATATATATATATATATATATATATATATATATATATATATTATATATATATATATATATATATTAATATATATATATATATATATATATATATATATATATATATATATATTTATATATATATATATATATTCATATATATATATATATATATATATATATATATATATATATTTATATATATATATATATATGTCCCGCAATTAGACGTCAATATTTCAACCACGTATTCTAATTCAAAAAATAGAGATAAAAGTTCATATAAATTAGGATCCCCAACTTCTCCTTTTTAAGATACAGGGTGTTAAAGGTGAAGACCTGATGGTGGTTTTTTGTAAATATTTTCGAAAGCTGTGAAGGTAGGTAATTGAAATAAATTTGGTGCGAAACTTTTTACGCTTTATTTAATGTACTTAAAGTTGGTAATGCAATATTTTCAGGAGTGCGTAGTGCAGGTAGGTATTGGCGAAAAATTTGGCCCAATTTTTTGGTGGTTAATTTTTAGTAATTTTGACTTCAAAATTTGAAAATGTGAAGCTTTTTGTACAAATAAGGTACTCTTCTCATACTTCGCTAGGAAGCATGAGCTAACATGCTATTACCCGTAGAGCCCAAATATGCCTTCATGAGCACGGCAACCTTTTCGAGCATCTTATCTGAATGTTAGAATAGTAAACCTCAAATAATTGTTCATTAATTTTTAGTTCAGTGGTTCCCAAACTGGGGTAGGGGCATTTGGAGGCGAGAGAGCCTACAAATTTTGAGCTTTAAAATCACAAATTTCATATTTGACAAATTCTAATTAAACAAGGAAAATATAATAGTGATTTCAAATATGATACTAAAAAACCGTTATCGGGTCCCCACCCTCAAAACGATGGAGTTGTGGACCCTAGTTTATATGAATTTCAATATCTATTTTTGGATATATAATACGTGGTTTGAATATTGACGTGTAATTTGGAGGAAAAGAATCAATTCGTAAAGAAATATTTGAATGCATTTTTGGGAAGAGTATCTCATTTGTACAAAAAGCTTCATATTTTCAAATTTTTAAGACAAAATTGCTGAAAATTAACAGCCAAAAAATTTGAGCCAAATTGTTTGCCAATGCCCCTCTGCCTTACCCACCCCTGAAAATATTGCAATACTTACTTTTAGTACATTAAATAGAGCGTAAAATAATTCGTAACTGTACCAAATTATATCCAATTATCTTTATAGGTTTCGAAAATATTTACAAAAAACACCATCAGATCTTCACCTGTTTCGTTTCTATGACTGATAAACTCATATAGTGAATCTTTTTTGTCTAGACTATTGTATACATTACATTTAATTTATGGCTCTAAAACTGTCAGCTTTGGAAAATTTACATGGATCTACGTTCCGAGTGTTCTGGTACTTGTCAACCTTAAGGGCGCAAATAACGTGGGAACGTAGGAATATGACAAAAATACCAAATCCAGATAGTTGAGCGTTTAGTTAGTTAGTTCGTTTTAGGTCTTAGTGACAGAAAGTTCATTACAAGTTCGTGCTTCACTTTTAATATAGATAGAAAACACTCCTGCTTCGTGGCAGTTAGCACGTAACAATACTTATATATATGTTTATATATATATATATTACAAATTAGTGATTAGGAATAAATATTGTGATAAATTGGAGGCATTTGTAAATAGATCGTTGTGAAAAAAGTACATTCTTTCTTTTTTCAACTGGTCAACTAAAGCGCGTGAGTGTCCGATTAACATACTTACGCGGGAATCGTAGTTCCTGAATTGTTCTTCGAGTACATAAGGATACGTACCCAAAAGATCACCTTTAACAGCCTGTATCTTAAAAACGAAGAAGTTGTAGACCCTAGTTTATATAAACTTTTATCTCTATTTTTGAAATTATAATATGTGGTCGATATATTGTTGTCTAATTTCTGCACACCCTGTATATATATATATATATATATATATATATATATATATATATATATATAATATATATTATATATATATATATATATATATATATATATATATTACATTGTGGCATAATCAAATATATGAAATAATTATCTCTCTTCAATTTCGTAGACATGTCAGTGTATGTATAACTGCATTATTAGTTCTACTCAGTTACGTGGTAGACATTTTGCTTCAATTTTGAAGTGGACCGATTTTTATACTATATTACATTCTTGGTAATAAAACGGTTATTTCATTCTGTATGTATAGTAACATGCGAGGTAAGAATAAACTTAATTACGGTCTCTATGTCTCAGTAATAATCGTGAAATCTATTTCCTTCAGTTTATCTTCAATAAAAACTCGGAATAAATGAAGTGAATTGCCCAATAAATGTGAATAGCTGACGTCAACATCCGACTCAAATATATTGCTTGTGTTGTTCAGAAAAATCTCTAAAATACTTAATACAAAGTGTGTAGGAAGTAAGTGTATTATGTCATAAAGGTTTTATATATTGAGTTTCCTCGCTTGAAGATTAATCTTGATATACTATTATAAATTTATATATACAGGGTGTCTCATTTAAAAGTGTCCACCCTCAATAACTCAACAACGAATCAGAATTTGTGAAAACAATCAGACAGGTGGATTTTTGATGACAGGGGGGCATGATCTGGGATACAAAGCTTGTTTCTACTAGCAACCCCCTGGAGAGGGTTGCAACCCCATTAGAAATTTTAATAGGGAAAGTGGGTAGTTTTATAGCACAAATGTATGCATGGAATCAAATTTGGTTGAACCTGCATTTTGTGTTCTATTAAATGAATATTCACAAAGTAACAGGGTGTTTTTTATGGAATTATGGTACCGATAAATCTAAAAGACACAGAGATGTTCTAATTGATCGTTATTAAATTTCTATTGAAAGAAAAATATTTTTAACAAACAGTATCAGTAAAAATTTACCGCAAATGCTCAAAGTCCTGGCCATTAGATTGCATGCAGCGATACAATTCTTCATCGTATCTGCAACTCTGGTTTTATAAACTAGTGATGTCAAGTGGCCCAGAGAAAAAAATCTAGCGGTGTTAGATCCGGCGTTCGCACAGGCCACTCCAATGGACCCCTTCGGCCTATTCAACGTCCAGGAAACCTACCATTCAGTACTGCCTCACCTGAGCTGCAAAGTGCGGAGGAGCTTCGTCCTGATGAAAGTGTAACTCCTCTTCTAAAATGTTTTCATCTGCCTCCAAAGCTTCGGTGATTAGAAGATCAATCACGTTTTCGGGCCAGTGAGATTTCCAGGAATGAACACAGAACCAATTAAGTAATCTCCCAAAATACCCACCCAGATATAGAGTTTTTGTGGGTATTGAGAATGTTGCTCCCTAAAGAGGTGAGGATTTTCATCGGACCAAAACCTACAATTATGTTTGTTGGCGTTTCCGTTAAGGAAAAAGGCGCATTCGTCCGAAAAGCACAAGTGTACTAAAACACAAATGCCAAACTGCAAACACAAATGCCAAATTGCCAAATAATTTCTTGCGAATTATTTGGCAAAATTCCATTCTTCGATCACTATCATCTTCGTTCAGTTCATGAACAAGTCTCATTTTATAAGGATGGAACTTAGCCAGCTTCAATATTCTTTGGACACATGCCCTTGAATGTCCAGTTTCCTGTCACAACTTTCTTACACTTCCACATTGTTCCCGTTCAGCCATTAGTTGACTAATTACGGCGACTTGATCATTTTCACACCTAACCGTACGAGTGCGATTATATTTTTTGTTTGCAACAGGTAACAGGATCACCTCAAATTTATGTACCAACTGAATGATAAATGAACGATGAACATTTTTATCAGGATGTCGTTCATTAAAAATCCTCACAGTAGCCCTAGCACAGTCATTGTTGTGTAAATAAATTTTCAAAATTTCCTTTCTCTCCTCCAACATCTAAACCATTTTGTAATTTTTATTAAGAACTGATAAAACGCACCTCTAATAATTCTGCAATACAGATACTGAAACGAAATTTTCTGAAAGAAATAATCTCTTTGCGTTTGGCCTGGCATTGCAGATTCTGATAACCATGAAGCGAAAAATGGCATTTAACACTTCTTAATCTTCTTATTGTTTGTTTTTGCTCCATCTTGGAACAGAAAATAATCACTGTTTTATCGGTGCATGCAATCTAATGGTGAGAATTTGTGGTGAATATTTACTAATGCTGTTTGTTAATAATATTTTTCTTTCAATAGAAATTATACGATCAATTAGAACATCTCTGTTTCATTCACTTAAATCCGTACCACAATTCCATGAAAAAAAACCTGTAACTTTGTGAATACATACTCACTTTATAAGAACACAAACTGCAGGTTCATACAAATTTGAATCCATGCATACATTTGTGCTACAAAACTACCCACTTTCCCTATTCAAATTATTGAGGGTGGACACTTTTGAATAAGACAACCGGTATATATATATATATATATATATATATATATATATATATATATATATATATATATATATATATATATATAGGTTGTCCCAAAATTTCTGGGACACGGAGCTCCCACGAGTAGTACATGTCAAAATAAGTCGACTGGACCTAATTTATTTTTATACCAAAATATACCGTTTGCCGTGAAAAGAAATGAAGGTTTTCATAAAAAGCACATTTTAAAAAGGGTGCATTTCAATTTTTAATGTCGAATGGTCCTTGATCTGTATTGATGAAACTGGCCGTCATATTGAATATTTATTATGAAAAAGCTTTTTGCCCCTGCCAACTAAATTTTGTATTACAATTTAATTGAACTTGTTTCAGGAATATCTATTACCAGATTTAAGACATATTTTTCTTTCGAAACTATATTGAATGCGAAATATTTACAGAAGTAACAAAATGAAGATAATTAATCAGTCTTCACGTTTAAAAAAATTGAGAAATGTATTACCACTTCTAAAGATGTTCTGAAAAAAATATCATGGGGTGAGGGTGGTTTTACCCCTTCTACAGTTTCTTCAATTACCGAAAGAAGCACTTTTGTCAAATTTCATACTCAATTCCTCATATATATATATATATATATATATATATATATATATATATATATATATATATATATATATATATATATATATATTTATATATATATATATATATACATATATATATATACAGTTATATATATATATATATATATATATATATATATATATATATATATATATAATATATATATTATATATATATATATTACATATATATATATATATATATATATATGTATACATATATATATGTATACATATATATATATATATATATATATATATATATATATATCAATTCATGAAACTTATACTAGTTGACCAAAATCAATTTCATATTTCATATAAAAAATACAAGGAAAATTCTTCAATAATTTAAAAATTATCAATCAATCTTCCAAGATAGCTGATTAAATGTATTCTGCTTCGTATTCATGACCAACTCACTTGTTAGATTCTTTGATAATTTTGAAAATATAGAAGAATTTTCCTTGTTCACCTAATGTTAACGGAGTAAAATCAAGTTTTGGTTGTATTTATTATGAAAATATGATCTACAGTATTAATACTGTTATTTCTGTTCCAAATATATATTCCCCAACTTTTATTTGAACCATATAGATTTGATATACGACCATTTCACTGAAACCCTTTCATCCATGTATTTCTACAATTCTACCGAAATTAGAGTGAATATTTCACCGTATTGACAGACACATTAATAGTAATACGAATTGGAACAGCCTAAACACTCAATTCTTGGGTATTTGTGAACTGTTTTGCGAATAATAAATCTTCCTTTTAGCCGGTTCTGAAGCAAATGAGTGAATGACATGGAGGAAATTAGGCAATGATAAATAACTAGAAAATGAATAATTGAATTTCCGCATTTCCGCGATGCAAACCTTTAGATTATGGTATTTGATGTATAATGTTTCCGCTTCTTTCTGATGAATTCTCAGCATCACCAATAAGTTGTTGAGTTTATTTCCTACTTTGCTGTGTTACTTCCAAATAATGGAAAGGAAATGATTCTGTATTGAAATAATTTTTACTAATTTAAAAATATAATATTTGTTTTTTTGAGTTCAATTATTTTGTATGTTAAGTACTTGACTAGTTATCGAGAACCTCTTCCTCTTATACCGTTATATTATTTCAGACATTATTGTGTTTTTTTTCTGCAGTCATGTCAAAAATTAAATAAAATTTTCAACAACCAATATTTCAAAATTTAGTGCCTTGTGGGAGCTTATATGAACTTTTCACATCATAAATAACTGAGGAATAGTCTTGCAAAATATAGTTCACTTATTAAATAACACTTTGGATATAGGTATATATATATATATATAAAAATATATAAATATATATATATATAAATATAAAAATATATATATAAATAAATAAATATATATATATATATATATATAAATATATAAAAAAATATATATATATATATATATATATATGTATATAAAGATATATATATATATATATAACTTTTTGATAATTATTAGCAATAACAGGATTGGTGAATCTCAAAAAACTCGATTTCATTAAAAAGTTGACGTGTCGCCACAACATTCGTAGCTTTATCGCAACTTTTGAGAAATTGAAATTTCTTTGACATTTATTGATTTGAAAAAATTTGAATAGTTGAAAAAGACTACTATGTTTCATCAAAATTTTTCGGCTGTGGCTGTTCTCTGTTATTTATTACGTGCTATTCAGTCCAATATTAACATTCAAATCTGATATTAATAGATGGTGAGGGAATCCACAGAAACCTTTACCCACGTAATGTTCGAAATAGGTTCAAATTATTTTGATTTTGAAAAGTCAAAAATAGGCTACTATTTATCATTTTTTCAAAATTTTTTTATTACGGCTGTGGTCGTCTTCAGTTATTAATTACGTGCTATTTAGTCCAATATCAACAGACAGCTCTGTTGATATTAGATGGGAAGGGAACCACAGAAACCTTTACCCACGTAATGTACAAAATAGGTTTAAAATATTTGATTGTTGTCTTTAAAAAGACATTACTTGTAATTTTGGAGATCACATGTTCTAAACTATACTTTGTTTTTAGAAAAATTGATAATTCAAGATGTTTAGATTTTGTCTAAGAAGATGAGTTGTTATGGTTAGAGTTTGTTTGTTTGTTTGTCGTGGCGAAACGTCAACTTTTTAATAAAATCGAGTTTTTTGAGATTCGCCAAGCCTGTTATTGCTAATAATTATCAAGAAGTTAAAAATAGTCCACAGGCAACAACAATTCAAATAAATAATTGAGGCGTTGATATTGAAAAGGAGGTAAGTGCCAAAATTGCCGAAAATTATTTTTTTCACAAACGATTCTAAATGCCAATGCCAATAGCGTTGAAAAGGAGGTAAGTGCCTATCACCTCTCGTTTAGTTTTGAGCGGTGTCACAAGATGCCGCTGGTGGCAACAGAACTATCTATGTTATCACCTAAAACACAGTGCCATGAAGTTCAACAAAAAAACTAAATTCTAAATTTACTATTCGAATGTGTATTCACATCTGATTTACTTAGCTGCTTTTTGGGGCCAAGCAAGACAACAATATATCAATAGATTACAAATAGCCCAGAATAAAATAGTTGAAACTTCATTTAATTTTCCATATAGGACAAATACAACAATGCTTTACAAAGATCTAAAAATTTTGAAGGTCCCTGATATAGTTAAACTGGATAGTGTCAAAAGTTGTTTACAACACGAGAACAAATCAACATTTCTACATACTACCAAATGCAAGTCCATTGACAGTTTCCATAGTCCATTGACTGTTTCAATAGAAAGATGAAAAACTCCTCCTAGAGAACCTATTATTTGTAAAAAGTGATCTCTTCCTCTGACTACAATAGTTATTTAAGTTAAAAAAATTTATATAAGTTACTAAAATGTTAGGACATGCATGTCACTCATACAATCTTACATGTTATACTCTTTATGAATCTTGTTATCTCTTAGAGTACTTGAATAAATAAAAAATAAAAAAAGAATGACTGTTTGCTTTGCAAAGGTGACAAGTGCCGCAGCATGGGTTCACCACACATTTATAAAGATATTTGAATTTTTTTTTTACATTATTATCTAACAATGTTTGCATGTAACCGCATAGTAAATACATTTTCTACTCCTCCTACTCATTTTTGCTCCTCCTGGAAAATTTAAGTTTTGGCACTTACCTCCTTTTCATAGTCAACGCCTATATATAAATATATTTTTAAATATATATTCATATAAAGATATATATATATATATATATATATATATATATATAAAAATATATATATATATATATATAAATATATATATATATATATATATAAATATATATATAAATATATATATATATATTTAAATATATATAAATATTTATGTAAGTATATAGCAAAAGGGCAGTCTTCACTGACTAGTTAGAATAATCATCATCAATCAGCCATACTCGTCCACTGCTGGACATAAGCCTCCCGTAATAGTTTCCATCCCCTTCTGTCCCGAGCTGCGTTCGTCCAGTTGGAATGGACACGCTTTATATCATCCGACCATCGAGTGGGAGGTCTTCCTCTGCTTCAAATTGCATTCTCACGCGGTCTCCACTCTGTCACCTTTCTTGTCCATCTATCGTCACTGACCCCAGCCAGGTATCCCGCCCATTTCCATTTAAGGTTAGCAATCCTCTCTATGGCGCCGATTACTCTTTTCAAATCATTGCCGTGAAAACCACCACCCATTTCCACAAATAGATAATTTTCAAATTATGCACAAATTACCGAAAGGAACCAAACTTACTTACTTAGAATCATTAGAAATTTTTAAACTCAATCATAATGCAAAAGATATCTTGCTGAACGACCAGATTGACTCGATATATTCTCCTATGTTTAGTGTATTCAAACAATAACGATTTTTCTAAGAACATTTTATTGTACCAATTTGGGAAATCCACTTAAATTAGCCCTTCTTGAAATGTGCGCAATCTATAATTATGTATTCAGTTCTTAACTCAATCTGCCCGATGATGGTCTAGTGACCGAAATTGCAATCGCAGTCTTATATTTTTCAAAGTAGTTTTGTGGTAATAAACGTAGTAAATTCAAATTTAGTTTTTTTCATCATGTTAAATTATCACGTAGTAACGACGGATTCCATCAACTATATATATATATATATATATATATATATATATATATATATATATATATATATATATATATATATATATATATATATATTTATATATATATATATATATATATATATATATATATATATATATATTTATATATATATATATATATATATATATATATATATATATATATATATATATGTATATATATATATATATATATTTCATTATAATTTTCACTGAAGAATAAATCTTAATTGAAAATGAATCGATGTACATTCAAGATAATTAATTTCCGAATATCGCCGGAATTCTTGCATCAAGGACCATCAGTAAAAGTCCTTCAATTTTGCACACTACAGCATACAGGAAATCAAACATCCTCGTTCTACCTTCGTTCTCTTGATAGGCTGTGACGTTGCTTCTTCTGCTCAATCTCTTAGTTTCTGCTTCACTGAATGCGCATTATGTTAATGAGAAGAAATTAATTTCCGTGGATACTATATATTGAGCTATAAGCTATATAAAACCCATATCAACGAAGCGTTTAACATCATGTAACCCTACACTAGGTGAAAACACAATCGTTCATTAATTACACTTTCTATTAGTATTCATTTTAGGGATATCAAATATCGTCCTTGATATTGGGCATTCGTTTCAGTTTGATAATAATGAATATCAGATGCAGGACTGTCATCTGTTAAATCGTTATCTCCTCATATTAACAGCAATGCATTTTTTATTGTTATTACTTTTAATGTTTTTTTCTTAATCTATTAATCAATTTATTAATAATTTGTTTTAAACAAAGTATGCTATTACGTTTTCATTATCATGAAACTTGGATCATGTTTGTATTATAAACATTCGTCATTTTTAGCTTTTTCGTGCTGTTAAAATTTTCATAATTCATTTTTCCAAATAAAATTTTAACTCATGGCTTCGATATAATTCTTACAGGTGTATGGATAGATCAGTTAAATGTTGGTATAGTGTATCTACCGTGATATAAATATTCATAATAACAAAATCTTTTACTCAAAACTGATTTTAAATACCTATACATATAACTCAAATCAACTACCTGAAAGCTATGTTCACTATACATATATGAATATAGCGGATATATATATATATATATATATATATATATATATATATATATATATACATATATAAATATATATATATATATATATATATATATATATATATATATATATATATATATATATATATATATATATATATATATATATATTTAAGAGAGGGGAAGTCTTTGCTGACCAGTTAGGATAAAGCTAAGAAAAAACTCGTTGGGTACGCAGCATGCAGGAAGTATACTCTTATAACACTTTTTCCAATATTTCGACAATGTTTATTGTCATCATCAGGGAATGCTACAAAATTATTACAAAGTGAAACCAGGACAATTTGTGGAAAAAAGAACAAATAACTTACAGTGTCCATGAGATTGTATGCATAGATCTTAAATTAAAATTAATCTTGACGTTCATAAAAAAGTGCACACATTCAGAACAAAGTCAGTGAGAGTAAAATTAACATTGCCATTGTCACAAAATTAGAACCATTAAAGGCAGAAACAAAACAGTCACAATTTAAAATTCAAAATATTGTAAAATTATTATTAACCACTCCATCATACCGGTAATCACATCGTCGGCATGGGAAGTGAAATGAAATTAAAAAAATATAACCAAAAAGTGAGGCTAAAGCGAGAACATAGAATAGGTGAAAACACGCCAAGGACCGAGAACTCTTACTCTTAGAGCAACAGAGCACAGAAAAGACGTCACATCGCCAGCATGTCATCTCCTACCAAAAGGAAAGACTCCGAATGTTGAAATTATTAAATTAAACAACTGAAAGATACATGAAACTTATTATGGCGAAAAACGCTAATTAAAACTCCAAAATTCAATCAATCAATAGAGAAGGAGTTTGAAAATCTTTCGTTATGAGGATATTGATCCAAGTGCAATAAGAATGAATATATTTCACTTAGATGTTTAATATCAGTCTTTTTGTTCACACACGAGGATGACTGAGAAATGAAAGCCATTTCCAAAAAAAGTCTCTTATATTTGTTGGACTCTTTAGCTAAGATTTTAGCAGCATCAAAATTGATATTATGACCTTCTTTATGTACATGATCACTAAGTGCACATCTTTCAGGGTGTAATCTACAGTCAGACTTATGTGAACAAATCCTGTCTTTCAATAACCTGTTAGTTTGATCAATATATTCACTCGAGCAATCAGAGCAAGGAATACAGTACACTACATGTGATTGATGTAATAAAGGAGTTTTGTCCTTCAGTTTAGTAAACAGAGAATTTATAGTCAAGACAGTTTTATTAGCGATTTTAATGTTATTAAAAGGTTTAAAAACTCTACAAAGTTTCGGAGTGACACCCAAAATAAACGGTAGAGACGCATAAAAATTATTAGTCACCAAGTGCTCTGAACCAGCATCATCCGCAACATCCAAATTTACACTAACATTATTCATATTAATTGTGTTAGGTTCCACTGTGGAGCTAAAAAGAATTTTCTTGAGGAGAACATGAGGATATGAATTATTCCGAAATAGGTTGTACAAAATGCCCAAGTTTTTTTTGTGGAATACACCGTCAGAGATACTTTTTTGAGTTAATTACTTTTCTTTTCAATAACACAGTTTTTTCGTTCAATAATAAAATTTACAAACAGACCTTTGGTACTCCAATGGGAGCTAAAATTAGTCCTATTCTTTCTTGTTATGTAATGGATGACATCCTGGACACAGTTATTAATGTTCTTCCCTTTAATTTATTTTTTGTCAAGAAGTATGTTGATGACATCATTCTCTCGTTACCTGCGGATTGTACCGCGGAGTTAGTTGAGATTTTTAATAGTTTTGACCCACACATTCAGTTCACGTTGGAATGTGAAGATGATGAACGTAGTGTTCCCTTTCTGGACATGAAGTTCATTCGCTCACAGGATAACAGTATTATCATCGATTGGTACAGAAAACCCATGAGTTCGGGTAGATATATGAATTACTTGTCGTACCACAAGGAATCCATGAAGGTGAACTTGGTCAAACAAATGAAACAACGTGTTCTCAGTATCTCTGACGGTGTATTCCACAAAAAAAACTTGGGCATTTTGTACAACCTATTTCGGAATAATTCATATCCTCATGTTCTCCTCAAGAAAATTCTTTTTAGCTCCACAGTGGAACCTAACACAATTAATATGAATAATGTTAGTGCAAATTTGGATGTTGCGGATGATGCTGGTTCAGAGCACTTGGTGACTAATAATTTTTATGCGTCTCTACCGTTTATTTTGGGTGTCACTCCGAAACTTTGTAGAGTTTTTAAACCTTTTAATAACATTAAAATCGCTAATAAAACTGTCTTGACTATAAATTCTCTGTTTACTAAACTGAAGGACAAAACTCCTTTATTACATCAATCACATGTAGTGTACTGTATTCCTTGCTCTGATTGCTCGAGTGAATATATTGGTCAAACTAACAGGTTATTGAAAGACAGGATTTGTTCACATAAGTCTGACTGTAGATTACACCCTGAAAGATGTGCACTTAGTGATCATGTACATAAAGAAGGTCATAATATCAATTTTGATGCTGCTAAAATCTTAGCTAAAGAGTCCAACAAATATAAGAGACTTATTTGGAAATGGCTTTCATTTCTCAGTCATCCTCGTGTGTGAACAAAAAGACTGATATTAAACATCTAAGTGAAATATATTCATTCTTATTGCACTTGGATCAATATCCTCATAACGAAAGATTTTCAAACTCCTTCTCTATTGATTGATTGAATTTTGGAGTTTTAATTAGCGTTTTTCGCCATAATAAGTTTCATGTATCTTTCAGTTGTTTAATTTAATAATTTCAACATTCGGAGTCTTTCCTTTTGGTAGGAGATGACATGCTGGCGATGTGACGTCTTTTCTGTGCTCTGTTGCTCTAAGAGTAAGAGTTCTCGGTCCTTGGCGTGTTTTCACCTATTCTATGTTCTCGCTTTAGCCTCACTTTTTGGTTATATTTTTTTAATTTCATTTCACTTCCCATACCGACGATGTGATTACCGGTATGATGGAGTGGTTAATAATAATTTTACAATATTTTGAATTTTAAATTGTGACTGTTTTGTTTCTGCCTTTAATGGTTCTAATTTTGTGACAATGGCAATGTTAATTTTACTCTCACTGACTTTGTTCTGAATGTGTGCACTTTTTTATGAACGTCAAGATTAATTTTAATTTAAGATCTATGCATACAATCTCATGGACACTGTAAGTTATTTGTTCTTTTTTCCACAAATTGTCCTGGTTTCACTTTGTAATAATTTTGTAGCATTCCCTGATGATGACAATAAACATTGTCGAAATATAGGAAAAAGTGTTATAAGAGTATACTTCCTGCATGCTGCGTACCCAACGAGTTTTTTCTTAGCTTTATATATATATATATATATGTGTGTATATATATAAATATATATAAATGTATATATATATATATATATATATATATATATATATATATATGTGTGTGTATATATATATATATATATGTATATATATATATATATAAATATATATATAAATGTATATATATATATATATATATATATATATATATGCATATTATATGTTATCATTCATTTCGTAATTCCACTTAAGTAATGAATTAACTAGTTGAAATCAAATATAGTAATAATAGAAATTCACTACCTTAAACTGTGATATCAAATATAGTGGTAACATAAATCCGCTAATTAAAACAGTGATATCAAATATAATAATAGAAATTGACTGCCTGAAACCCTGATACTGAATGAGTACTAACAGGAATTCACTGCCTGAAACCGTGATATCTAATAAGTAATATCAGGAATTCACTGCGTAAAACCATGATATCAAATATAGTAATAACAGAAATTTACTACCTTAAACCGTGATATCAATAATTGAAACGTTGATATCGAATAAGTAATAACAGATGTTCAGTACCTGAAAACGTGATATCTTATATAGTACTCATATAAATCCAATAATTAAAACTGTGATTTCGAATATAGTAATAGAAGAAATAAATTTACTACCTGAATTCAGGATATCAAATATAGTACTTACATAACTTCACTTATTCAAAATCCTTGATATTGAATAAGTAAAAACAGGAATTCATCTCCTAAAACATTGATATCAAATAAGGTATTAACAGAAATTCAGTACCTCAATTGATATCAAATATAGTACTAACTTAAATCCAATAATTGAAACCGTGATGACAAATACGTAATAACGGTAATTCAATTACTGAAACCGTGATATCAAATAGTACTAACATACATCCACTACCTGAAAGTTATGTATGACAGTTATGTTAAGATTGTATATTACACGTAGGACAAAAATCAGTATTCAGGCTCTACTGTGGTTAATGAATGAATTTCATTTTTTGTGTCTCACCTCAAAACATCTATGACAATGTTATAATAAAAATTCTACAGTTGAATTACTTATACTTCAATAGGAAAAACTAATTTCATTTGACTCAATTATAATGAAAGAATACTTCTTCTTCATTGAATAATGAAACGCATTCGGTTTCATATAATTCAATTGTGAATACAGGGTTGAAAGAAAATATGAATTCATTTTTCATTTCGGAGAAATGGTTATATTACCTATAATTTCAAAAGTAATAGCTTTCGCCTGCACTTAAAAAGTGATATAGGTATGGCATACATGTGTTTCAGTGTTTCAATACACTATTAGTGCAGTCATTGAAGCTTTTTAGCTCAGAAATTTTTTACTATGAACCGAATTACATGAAGTTTTGGAATAAGGCTTATCTTACCCTTAACTTCAAAAGTGATATTGACTCGAACTCCGTTTTCGCCCTGGGGGTGGTTGCCACCCATTTTCGGTGGTGGAATTTTTTTTTTCAAAATAATATCGGATATCGACAGAAGACCTAATTTTAAGCGAAAAATAATCAATAAAGTTTTTTCAGAAACCCAATACTTTTCAAGTTATTGGTAATGGAAAATTCGGAATTTTCCCACGATTTTTAACGGTTTTTTGCAAATATCTCCAAAAATATGCATTTTAGCGATAATATTATAATAAATAAAATTGTAGTGGGTAAAAAAAATGAACAAATTGGTTCTTTATAGAATGTTTTAAGTGCAATATTAAGCGAGATATTGAAGATCAAAGCCGTTTTTTATTTTGTCTGAAATTTAATCGATGTATTCAATGCCATCTTGCGGAGAGCGAATAAATTTTATGCATGCTAATGAAAAGGGATTTCATAGTGCTTGAAATAAGCTTCAAAATTAGCACGTTAAAAGTTTTTTACACGTGAAATGAGTGAACTGTAATGAAAAAAAGAGGAACATCTAATGGTTTTTTTTTAAATCAATGGGTTTCATAAGTGCCATTTCCACCAAAATTGAAATTAATCGTATTCCGTCTAGAATTAACTTTAGTATAAAGAGTTTGATAGATTCTAGCAGTTTGGCTGCTTTGAAATACATATTTTTCGAAAAAATCACGATTTTAAGGAAAAAAAATGTAGGATTTTTCTTGCGGTAGCGCAATCACAGCCTCTCTCGAGCCCTTTGACCCTTCACAGTTTCAAAATAAAAGGTTTTTCACTACATATTGTATTGAAAAAAGTTGTAGCTCTTTTAATTACCTTTAAAATGGTTTTTTATAAGTTTTGAAAACTTCAAAATTAAAGGAGTTATGGCCCAAAAACTAATCGTATTTTTTCTACTTAGTAAACTAAACATTAGTGAACTGAAAATTCCGAATTTTCAATTGCCAATAACTTGAAAAGTATTGGGTCTCTAAAAAAACTTTGAAAACATTTTTTGCTTAAAATTAGGTCTTCTATCGATATCCGAGGTTATTTTGAAAAAAAATTTCCACCACCGAAAAGTGTATGGCAACCACCCCCAGGGTGAAAACGGAGTTCGGGTCAATATCACTTTTGAAGTTAAGCCCAATTCCAAAATTTCATGTAAATCGGTGCATAGTAAAAAATTTCGGAGGTGAAAACCTATTTTACGTTTCAATGACTGCACTATATACGCCACCATTATAAATGAATATTAATTACTTTTAGACATTTATTTACGTTTGTTAGGTGAAAATTAATTTATATTGTGTCGTTGAGCTTACGGCAACATACACACCGAAAACTTCGCCCGTTAATTCAAGTTGATATATTTCCAACTTAAGTGATATAACGTGGGTAACTTCTACACTTACAGACACAATTCTAATTTCGTGGAAACTTTGTTGTTTCCGATATAAATTCTAAGCTACTTGGCTTTTATTCATTATACTACAAACGGATGGAAAATGAAGTTGATAAAGGAAAACTCTAATTTGCATTTAATTCTTGTTGCTCGGTGAAATTTCATCAAATTAATCATTCATTTCATTGTTTTGTTAGTAAGTTGTTCCTGAATAGAGAAGAAGATATTTAAAAGAATAAAGTATAAACTTTAAAATAAAACATACTTGGCTTATGTTTCACTATATAAAAATATTTAGATACTGTATTTTGCAGTAACGAATAGTCGACATGTTTCGAGTTATGAACTCATTATCAAGACTGACTACCGGAGCGTATTACATCCTATTTTATAAAATAGACAGAAGCAAAGGTGATACCTGAAAATCAATTTGTTCGCTTACAAGGGGTAATTTACTATTATGGGCGGAATTTATTTCGAGAATTTCAAGAAATCAAGGTCCTTTCCTTTGACACCTGTGTTTTGTGGAAATCAAGGAAATGAAAAAATTTTATACAATTTTTGGAGAAGCCAGTACTATTTTTATTTTGTAAAATTGACTTTTTATGTTCTTCAACACGAATGTTTATATGCCTTCCTGTTTGTCCAATATAGAGAGCATGACATTCGTCGCAAAATATTTTGTAAACACCACTGTTTTCTCCGATTCCAAATTTTTCTTTATTATTGACCAAGAATGACTTCAAGTTTCTTTTATTTGTACAAATTGTTTTAAAGTTATTTTTCGATAGTCTTTTACAAATTTTGCTACTCAGTATACATAATTTATTGGCAAAATTTGTATCAGACTATCGAAAAATAACGTTAGAATAATTTGTACAAATAAAAGAAACTTGAAGTCATTCTTGGTCAACAATAAAGAGAAATCTAACATCGGAGAAAACAGTGGTGTTCTCAAAATATTTTGCGACGAATGTCCTGCTTTCTATATTGGACAAACAGGAAGCAATATAAACATTCGTGTTGAACAACATAAAAAGTCAATTTTACAAAATAAAAATACTACTGGCTTCTCCTGGATTTCCACGAAACCCAATTGTTACATTCAGGTAACAAAGGAAAGCGCCTTGACCTTCTTGAAATTCTCGAAATAAGTTCCGCCCATAATAGTCAATTGTAAGCGAACAAATTGATTTTCAGGTATCACCTTTGTCTGTTTTATAAAATAAGATGTAATACGCTCCTGTAGTCAGTCTTGATAATGAGTTCATAACTCGAAACATGTCGACTATTTGTTACTGTTAAATACAGTATCTAAATATTTTTATATAGTGAAACATAAACCAAGTGTGTTTTATTTTAAAGTTTATACTGTATTCTTTATGATGTTTCACCAAGTGATGTGCGAGAATTCAATCTCAGTTATTAAAGATATTCAAAAATTTTCATTTCACTTTTGATTCGCCAGAAAACTAAATCTTTTACTAGAACTGGTAAAGTTTAACATTTCGGAACAGTGGTCCACGTGAAATGAATTTTTCAACGTAAGAAGTGTGTCGTCTGAAAGTATATGGGAAAAAAGGTTGCCAATGTCCAATCTTCTTTTAATGAAATGCAAACAGAAGAGGTGAATGGGCAAAATTTGTCGATATAACGACAAATGCACTTTAAAATTGTTTGAGGTTGCAGGCCTATTATCGATTGATTTTTCGAGGCTTAACTAGTTTCACAAGACTGATGTTTGTATATCATTTGTACTCATATTTTGTGGAATCGCAAAATTGGTGATTTAAGACAGCGTTTCTCAACCTTTTAGGATTCGCAACCCAATTTTCTACCATAATGTGACCCCCCCCCCCTAACAATGACATGTAATATTTTTAAAAAAATAAGGTCTTTTGTTTGGATTGTATGTGCAGATTATTATTTCATGTGTATCTCACGCCCTCATTACCTAATATAATAAAATTCAATACAAAAAAGTATCGCGCACCCCCTAACCAAGACATGTAATACTGAAAAACCGGCCAAGTACGAGTCGGACTCGCGCACCGAGGGTTCCGTACAAAAATTTTTTTTTGGGTTTTCACTTTGAAAACCTGCCTATTAAAATGGGTGCGATTAGCAAAGTTGGAGCTATAAGTTTTTCGTTTCATGACTTTTTATGATGCTTGGCACTAAAAACTCAATTTCATATATCTATCTATATATATATATATATATATATATATATATATATATATATATATATATATATATATATATATATATATATATATATATATATATATATATATATATATATATATATATACGTTTGTATGTATGTAAGAGCTTATGTATTTTCAAGTTGTTTACACGATTAAGGGCGCAATTTTGGAACAATAGGGTTGAAAGTTTGTAAATAGGAAGTTTCGTATGATACCTTGGATGAGATTCGTTGGGGGGTTGACCCCCCTAGGGGGAAAATAAATCTTGTTTACACGATAAACGGCGCAATTTTATAGCAATAGGGTTGAGAGTTTGTATCTAGGTAGTTTCTTGAATGGGATTGGTTTTCGTTCGAGTTGGTTGGGGGGTTGAACCCCCTAGGGGAAAAATAAATCTTGTTTACACGATAAACGGCGCAATTTTATAGCAATAGGGTTGAGAGTTTGTATCTAGGTAGTTTCTTGAATGGGATTGGTTTTGGTTCGAATTGGTTGAGGGGTTGACCCCCCGGGGGAAGAAATAAATCTTATTTACACGATAAAGGGCGAAATTTTGAAGCAATAAGGTTGAAAGTTTGTATCTAGGTAGTTTTGTATGATATCTTGAATGGGATTGGTTTTGGTTCGAATTGGTTGGGGGGTTGACCCCCCCTAGGGGGAAAATAAATCTTGTTTACACGATAAACGGCGCAATTTTATAGCAATAGGGTTGAGAGTTTGTATCTAGGTAGTTTCTTGAATGAGATTGGTTTATGTTCGAATTGGTTGGGGGGTTGACCCCCCGGGGGAAGAAATAAATCTTGTTTACACGATAAAGGGCGAAATTTTGAAGCAATAGGGTTGAAAGTTTGTATCTAGGTAGTTTTGTATGATATCTTGAATGGGATTGGCTTGGTTCGAATTGTATGGGGGGAATAAATAAACCTTCTTTATACGATAAAGGGCGTAATTTTGGAACAATAAGATTGAAAGTTTGTCAGTAGGTAGTTTCGTATGATATATTGGATAGGATTGATTTTGGTACGAGTTTTTTGTGCGGGATTGACCCCCCGGAGGAGGAAATGAATATTGTTCACACAATAGAGGGTGCAATTTTTGTTTTTAGGATTTGGAACAAAAATCATAATTAAATGAATAGATTTTTTTAAACTGGATTCTAATGCAGCTCGCTGCGATAGAGTTTTTTTATTATATGATGTAACTGAAAATTTACATTAGTTCACGGGAAGTACCCTGTAGGTTTTGATTCCCTTGCGAGTGTAGAAAATTTGCGGAAATTTGCGGCATAAAGGGCTGTATCTTTTGATTTCGTTGGCTTAGAAGTTTGATTTCACAGCTCTAAGGGACAGTAGACCTTAGTATTCGAAATAAATTCCAGTTTGATACCTCCATGCGTTCCTGAGAAAAAGGGTCTTGAGAGACAGACAGACGGACGGACAACAAGTATGGGAAATCTGAGTCTGGTTCTTATCATTACTTCTAACAGCTGTTTTTTAGATATCTAATTCCTATTAAGAAAAGGGGATTTTCAATGGTGTGCTTTCATCGAAAATTAAATATATATATATATATATATATATATATATATATATATATATATATATATATATATATATATATATATATCGTATTCGATATCACTTTTCTCACTTTGTCATAAATGCTGAGATGGATATAAAGTTATTTGAATACATTCTGCTTCATAAAAGGAATACTATAAGCTACATTTCTAATATTTCATACATGAGTTATATGTATAGACTTCGTTCTTCATCCTTCAAAAATAAGCCACAACCTGTTTTGCCAATTTTTCTTTCACTGAAATTTATAGTGAGAATCATTTAGAAATTGAATTGTGATGTAAATTTTCTTCCATTTTTAGCAGGGAAAATTGAAATATGTTCAGAAGGTTAACCAAGCTCGACCTTAAAGTTTACTGAAAGGATTCCGTTCAGAACTGATGCCTGAGGCTTTAAACTAACTGAGAAATATTCCATTTTTATTTCCGCAAATTTTACTCCTCATGCATTTTTCATCATATTCTGTACTTGAATAAATGAAGTTCTGGAGCGAGGTATCGAGGCAATTTCCTATTCGGGCGTAGATAATCATTGCAGAAATTTGATTTTCTCGCGCGGGATGAAAATAATATTGATGATGATACTATCCAATTTGAATCTATATCAAATGCAAATTTATGCAATGATGTTTTTGTTTGTGAGCGATACGTTTTGATACTACTACGTCTTAATCACATCAACGTCATAGAAGCATATATCTGAATTATATAGATAAATATGTATGGATATATTTATATATAAATATATATATATATATATATATATATATATATATATATATATATATATATATATATATATATATCAGAGCTGTGCCAAAGCATTGTGCTTTGTGCTCGTGAAAGCACTCGGAGCCCTTTTGTGCTCCCGAGCACTGTGCTTCCGAGCACTGTGCTTCCGAGCCCTTTTCAAAAGCAGTGCTTAGTGCTTAGTAATTGAAGTCCTTCAACAAAAGGCTTTGTGCTTAGTAATCCCAAAAGTGCTCCCGAGCAATGAAGTGCTCCCAAGCACTTCTGCGGATTACCAAGCACTAAGCCCTGAGCCAAACTTTTCGTAACACGAATATGCGTACCTATGCGGCGGCGCTTTGATCGTGTGTTGATATAATTCCAGTGATAAACATCTCAAAATTATTCATAAAATACAACACCCCCATTCCATCAAGTGCTCCTGTTGAAAGACGTCATGCTCTCAGTGACAGGAACTTCGAAAACTTAGTTTTATCAAAAGCTGATAGGGATGTTTAAATTTTTTTCATTTTGATGAGTTGTACACTATTACTTATATGTTACTTGTATGTAGTCGATACATTGAATGAAAATTTTGGATTTTTTTATGGGCATGGAACTCAAGTATCTAAATCGCATAGTTTTTTCAGAACCTATATTCTGATGAAATATGAATAATACGCATGGGATTTTTAACATGAAATAATGACTCTTACAATACTCTGTGCTTTCCATAAGGGTTTCTCCTATTTGATATATTAATCATCACTTAGGTGATTGAATACTAATACTTAGATTCTACACAGGTCCTTCTTTATCTTATTTTCTATAAAATCTGTGTCATTTAGCTAATATCAATGTTCGTAGGTCACAGATTACAGAAGCATATCTTGTTTCTGTATTATTCAAATTTAAATGTATCTATGATCTTCATGAAATTTATCAAAAATAGCGTGTGAGAATGCCAATGCTTATAGTTATTTATGTATTAAGGGAGTTATAAGGATGTTAACTACAGAGGGCAACATATTTCAATCCCAAGGGACGTAAGTCCTGCTCCGTACAATGTACGATTTGTCTGAGAATTTAGTGGAATTCTAATATTCAATTGGATCTTTCCCTGAATCTCTCTTTGAGCAAAATGACGTGCGAGACAATGTAATCTACTGAACCCCATTGAAAATGTTCTGCTCTTTTCATATATCTCAATCAAATCCCAAAATTTTAATATACAGGGTGTTGAATCTCCGCTTGGAAGAAGTCCCATAGTTTTCAAATACGCACCTGGAATTTTCTCGAAATTTGAATATAAATCGGTCGACCTTTGGAAGTGAATCATATGTTTTAAATATCAACCGACTATGCTGGTTGGTTCAAAAGTTATGAGGAATTGAAATTTTTGGTGCATAAACTCGGTTATGGAATTGATTAGACCTATCATATATCGATTTTTTGGACTCGCCTAGGATAGCTCTAGCTCAGGTTGTCGTAGTTATGTTCATTTACCAATGAAACACCCTGTATAGTTCTGTACCAGCTCATAGTGAGCTTCAAATTTGTAACACCCTGTGCATCTCTTCTCACCCGTCAATAATCTCATACACAGAACGAAAAACGTACGTGAATATAATGAATAAAACCATTGTGATAATGTATTCGGACATCAATTTTCAACCGATGCTCAAGTTCATTGATTCAATGTATTATTATTGATTGCTTGATGTTCAAGTGATTATATCAATCCCCGAGAGGCATTAATTTCATCACCTGGATTTCAAAACGAAGTACATTCTACTAATGACCATTGTGTATCAGTCAATCAACATCCAGCATGATATTAATCTTTTCTGTACATCAGGACATTGACTCAATCACCCATACATCGATTCTAAGCCATGCGCACAATGACTTTCGAACATCGTTCAATGTTCGAAGACGTTAATATAATGTAAAAATACATCGATCTGAGCCTACTGGTTGCACCTTTTGTTTTCATAAATATTTATATATATATATATATATATATATATATATATATATATATATATATATATATATATATATATATATATATATATATATATATATATATATATATATATATATATATATATATATATATATATAATATATATATATATATATATATATATATATATATATATATATATATATATATATATATATATATATATATATATATATATATATATATATATAATATATATATATATATATATATATATATATATGTGTATATAGTGACAGGTATATAATTGCAAATAGGGAAAAAATGTCTATATATTATTGCTTATGCTCCAAGCAAATATGATGGCACTGTCGAACGAGTACGTTTCAAAGATAACTACAAACAGACACAAAAGATTCATTGAATTGGAATAATACAATTTATTTTTCAAATATTGACATAAGAAATGTGTTTTACTGTATACAATTCCTGGATTGTGGTTTAAAAAAAAAGTATTCAATAAACGACCAAAATATAATACTTTCTGGAGAAAAACTTAAATTGGAAACATTAATAATATTTAAACAACTATTAACAGCTCTTATAACATTGAAAAACTTATATCTAATTCCATCGAAGTATGTATACTCTCCTTGAATTTTTGTTATATCTTCGCCAATTGCGAACGCAAAAGATTGAATTGAAGTTTTCTGCGAATTCAAAAAGTATATCCATTCTTCAATTTCTTGTGGTGTTTTTGCAAGATATAAAAATGAGTGCTGTAAGTGAAAATTTTTTGTTATGCATTTTTCCAGTAATATCTTTCTTTACAACTTTGTTGGTGACTGCCTCATCTCGCACATCTAGAAATAAAAATATATTATGGTCGAAAATGAAAAAGGTGAATTCCAGATTTTAGAAAACTGATTTTCTTTTTCATTGGTGCTCTACTTTTTAATGACATGAGTATGTTATGAACTTTAAATATGATGTTCACGAAATATGTATCAAATTATTCTGAAGCTGTCATTTGATTTCATAACAAATGAAAAAAGTGTTCTCTTTCAACCCTGACATAGAATAATAATATCAAGCTCTTTTTGAACTACTAACATTAGCATCACGGGGTGAACACCATTCACTGAAATACACAATCTACACAAGCAGATACTTACTTTCCTCGATATTTTCGATTTCCAATGGGCCTAGTAAAAACTCAATCGCCTTGTCTTTGACATTGCCATTGAACAGAAATGCAATAATTTTGGCACTTCTTTTTCACAGTTTTTAAGAAAAAAATTCATTTTCGTTCTTCATGGTTGAGACCATATCAATCTAGAAGTAAAGTTATTATAGTTAGTTTGAACTATAGCTATATTATATTAAATGTTATAGGTAATACATGAAATTATACAAGATTAAATTAAAAATCATGAAAAATATACTAGTTGACCATGGACAATTTAATATATTACATAAAGTGAACAAGGAAAATTCTTCAATAATTTAAAAAAAAAACATACCTACGCCACAGTTGCGAAGTAGACATCTTATGTCAGAAAGTTTGTATTCCAGCGACGGGTTTCTGCATTTTCGATCTCAGCGGTGAATTGTTGGTTTCCAATATCTTTGGTGGAGGGCGCTATGGGTTGTTATACAGATAGTTGTCCGACCATGATTTTTATTGAGGAAAAGTAAATACTGAATAAATATGAAGGTGCTTGGAATATTTCGGTTTCTACTTCAGATCCAGATCAGACTTACAAGTATCGTCACAACCTGCAATAAATGATTATTTTTCAAGATGATGTTGAAATAGTGTAGACCGTCAAATTTTAGTGAATAGTAGATTTTTTGTAAATACAATTTTCTTTTCAGCAATTTACTGAATTTACAGGGGTATTTAGCAAAACAATGTATGAGCAAGTTCCATTATTGAGCATATGTATTTCTTATAGCAAAATTCATAGTAGTTCGCGAAATAATATAAAAATTGTTCAAAATGCAATATATTTATATATTTTTACTATAAGTGCTCGAAACACACCATGTTTTCATTATTTCGTCTCTTTCAACACTGTTCAGTGTAACTACTTATTTTTTTGAGATTGTATTCTGGCAAAAAATATTTTCGTAACTTTTATTCAAATGTTATAAAAAACTAACAAGATTTAAAAAATACAGTTACTGTACTTACCACCTTCTGAAGGAACTACTTCCACAAAAATTTACTTATACACAAATAACACTTCACCGTTTGGCTGTTAGCGTTAGATAGATACTCGTATAGCGAATTAGGTGGAAATTTGGCATATTTACGTTGAGACGGTGGGGGTGCAGCCAGAAATTCATCAATCCATGATTCTTTGAGCATTGTCCCAATGCTCTCGGACATGGACCGAATGACTTAATACATTAGGTGATAAACGCAGTGCATTGCTATGATGAACTATACATAGGTTAATGTTTTCAATCATTAATGTTATGCCTATTGAACATAGGTTTATTAAAAGAGGGATTATGACAATGTGTCGTGATGATTAAAGGTACATAGTATTAATCACTATGTAGTCATCAACTTGATGTATTTTTCACATTGCTCTGATGTAAAGAACATTATAATGATGACTATTTTCATTAGATTCATGATTCAATTACATTATCATAATGACCTAGATTTCATTATAACAACAAAATCATTGATTGATCAATCACAGAAATTCATTATTATCAATAAATTTTGGACATTGTCCTAATGAAAAATACGTTATGATAATGAATATGCGGTCAATCATTGGCAGTGATTGATATCAGGCTCATTATTATTTTCTGTGTACTCATATGCCAGCTTACAATTTCTTTACCGATTAAAATAACCTCAATTTCAACAATTCCTAAAAAAGTACTTAGGGCTTAGTGCTCGAAATGTCAAATTACTTTCACAAAGTGCTTAGTAATCGCAAGCCTTTTGTTAAAATAAGTGCTTAGTGCTCGAGACCGGGAGCCTTTTTTTTCAAGTGCTTAGTGCTTAGTGCTCGAAGCACTATTCTTTAGTGCTCGTCACAGCTCTGATATGTATATATATATATATATATATATATATATATATATATATATATATATATATATATATATATATATATATATATATATATAATAAACTGTAGGAAATAAATCGAAACTTCTTTGAAATATATATACACTACAAAAATATTAATCTCAATTGAGTTTTTTCGTGCACTGTATAAATTTTATTTCATTTCTTATTAAAACTAGTGAAAATGTACCATTCGAACCATTAATATGTATATATAAAGTGGAATATATAAATTGAGCAAATTTCAATTGTGAGTGACTACTTTGTGAAAATTATGGATATAAATGTCAAATCGTGAAATGTGAAGAAGTCTTCATAACTATGCTGTGTTATGTGAGTATATTTGCATGATTCATTCTCGTGTTACTAGAATGTACGAATAATTTTTTTTATAGCTTCAGATACCAGTATACTGCTGTAGTTTGACAATAAAAAAACTCTATCGCAGCGAGCTGCATTAGAAAATCAGGTTTTCATAACGTATCCAGTTTAAAAAATTTATTCATTCATTCATGATTTTTATTTCAAATCCAAAAAAAATTGCCCTCTAATGTGTTAACAATACTTACTCAATCCCGGAGGGTCATCCCCTCGACGAATTCGTCCCGAAACCAATCGCATCCAAGATATCATACAAAACTACGTACTTACAAACTTTCAACACTATTGCTACAAAATTGTCCCCTTCATCGCGTGAAATAGATTTATTTCCTCTTTCGGGGGGTCAACCCCCCTTACAATTCTCATCAAAATTAATTCTATATAAGATGTCATACGAAACTACCTACCTACAAAGTTTCAACCCTATGGTGCCAACCAATTCGCACCAAAACCAATTCCATCCAATAAATCATAATAAACTACCTACTCACAAACTTGCAATCCTATTGCTTCAAAATAAGGTCTTTATCATGTGAACAAGATTTATTTCTTCCCACAGGGGGTCAACGCCCTAACCAGTTCGAACCAAAACTAAACATCATCCAACAAGATATCTTTCGAAAATACCTACCTTCAAACTTTAAACCCTATAACTCCCAAATTGCGACATTTATCGTGTGAATAAGATTCATTTTTTTCCCTGGGGGGTCAACCCCCCAACCAATTCGAACCAAAACCAATCCTATCCTAGATATCATACAAAACTACCTAGATACAAACTTCCAACCCTATTGCTACAAAATTACGCCTTCTGCCGGAGAAACAAGAATTATTTCCCCCCTAGGGAGTCAACCCCCCATCCAGTTCGAACCAAAACCAATCCCATCCAAGATATCTCTTGAAAATACCTACCTACAAACTTTTAACCCTATTACTTCAAAATTGCGCCCTTTATCGTGTAAACAAGATATATTTCCCCCTAGGAGGGTCAACGCCCCGAACAGTTCGAACCAAAAACAATCCCATCCAAGATATCATACGAAACTACCTATTTACAAAACTTTCAACCCTATTGCTTCAAAATTGCACCCTTTATCGTGTTAACAACGCTAAAATACATTAGCTTATACATACATACATATGAACATATATATATATATATATATATATATATATATATATATATATATATATATATATATATATATAGATATATATAAAAATATATATATATATATATATATATATATATATATATATATATATATATATGAAATTGAATTTTTTGTGCCAAGCATCATAAAAAGTCATGAAACGAAAAACTATCTTGGCCCTAGGTCCAACTTTGCTAATTGCACCCATTTTGATGAGCAGGTTTTCAAAGTGAAAACCTGCTAAAAATAAAAGTTTCTTGAGACACACGGTTGGAACGAATCGAAATACCAGGCAGACTGAAATAAATTAATAGGGTTTTACCTTACTCAAATGAGAAATAAATGAAAAAATATAAACAAAATTTAAATTAATAATAGACATTTCATCAATCATAATTCAAACTTATTATTGGCTGTATCAGTGCAATCAATTTCACTTATGAGTTTTTTTGTATTGAATTGAGTGACATATGATTTCGCTTTGTCTCGAAAAAATTGCTTCGATGGTGGTACTGTATCTTATTGTAAATTTTGCTGGACCATTGTTAATTCTTAAATCAAATTCATTCATGAAGAAATTGTAACCTTAGCTAGTTTTGCTATGAGTTTTTATCAGAAAAATTGATGTTAAAATCACTACTTTCTTGTATAAATAAAAATTCTAAATTTTAAGGAATTTGTTTCCTTCAATTATTCATTCCGATCCTTGATTTTCATTACAAGAATAAAGAAAAGATTATTTGTAGAAGTTTTACTCAAATTACCACTTCAAAATCATACGTGATCTATAATAATACATTGATATTATGCTAATATTTTCATATTTATATCTTACTGAAACTTGCAAACACTGGTACCTGTTAACCTAACTCCATCATCGCTATCCCCAACTTCTACTGAATCATTTTCACAATTCATTCCTTAATGAAATAATAATAAACATATACTAATTATAAAATAATAATAAACGTATAGTCATCAACCTGACGCGCACGGCAACGCTGTCTTGTCAGTCGTGTCGAACACAGTTTTTTTCTGGTTCCCCATATATTTGGCACAGGTCGCTAGGGTCACTCCATGTCAAATCAACACACCCATTTTACCTCACCATCTTAGATTTCGCTGAAATTTGGAATACTCATTGTGGATGCTGGAACTAAGAAAAATACCAAAATTCAAATTTTTATCTTGTTTTTATTCTGTTTCCAAAATGTGACCTCGTAAACTTTCAAAATTTCGGCCAAAAACCGAAAAGTTACTTTTTTGAAATTGCTCTAGGAGCTGCCCTAATTGAGCTGAAAGATGTGTCATTTTGCAACATTCTTTATGCTCTTCCTAGCGATATATAATATGCCATACGTTATAAGAAAAAAGTTTTTGTCAAAATGCAAATTCATATTTTGACTTAATATTTTTCCAAAAAGTACATAATTTAAAATTTTCAAAATTATTCTACAAATAGTTAGTACTATTGTCAATCACCTGGCCAAATATAAAAGTGGGGTGGCAATGGCTTCATTCTTAAAAGAAAGTTCACTTGGCACTTGTTTTTCTTTTATAGGCCATTTTGGCCAAATTATAATACCAATCTACCTTTAAGAATTATATACTTTTGTAAAAATTGGCATTTTATACCATTTAACACGGATATAAATGGATAATTCAAAAATCAAAATACTTACAACAAACTACAAAATAAAATATTCAACAGAAGATATGAAAAACTGTAAATATCAGTAACCTACTGTTGATCACTTGACAAAATTAAAATATCTTGGATGATGATGAGTTTCATTGTTGAAAGAAATCAATGACATGAGCTCGTTTTTTATTATAAAAGCTAGCCTTCATAGCTGAGTTCAACTGAATAGACACTAACAATAAATTTTGAACAACTACATACAAAACACAAATTCACACTTACCTGAGGAAAAATTAATTATTGAGTTCTATGTAGCTTTCCTCTGAAAATCATTTTGTTTTTGGGATTTTGGAGAATAGATTCTTCAATATCGGTTGTATCAATATCTGGCGATGAAGTATCAGCAGCAACAAAAAAATTTTACATTTCACTAATGAGATTTTTTTTTCACTTTTGATATGGCATAATGCTTAGATGCTATTTTTTTTATTATCAATTGGGGACTCGCCTAGTTCTTAAAAGGATACGTTTAGTGCTTGAAGAACCACCGAGCTTGAGGTACAGTCTGGGTGTATGCTTGGGACTGTTATACCTCTGATGTAGAAGAATCTTCATTTTCAGCATTATTATCACCGAGTAGCTCTGTATTTTTCAGCTTGATCGCGCCTTGTCTACATTTATCACGTATCATGGAGCCTTTAGGTATTTGTGGAAATGATTCCAGCATCCTCACGATATTTCTCTGCTTTTTTTGTCTCTAATAAAATCAATTGAGTTTTTCGAAGGGTTACATACAACACATAGGTATTGAAGAATATATTCTCGAAAATCCCTAAATTTTTTTTTAAGGATTTGTGTTTTGTATGTAGCTAATTATTTAGAAGTTATTGTTAATGCCTATTCTGTTAAATTCAACTATGCAGGCTAGCTTTTATAATAAAAAATGAGCATCATGTCATTAATTCCTTTCAACAATTAAACGCATCATCATCCTGGATATTTTAATTTTGCCAAGTAATTATTATTTATTTATTCATTTAGCTTATAGTATGCCACACATATAGATAACACAGAATTAAAAATATAAAATACCAACAAAATAAAATAAAGATGTGAAGTTAACAGTAGGTTACTGATATTTCCACTTTTTCATATCTAATGTTGAATATTTTATTTTGTAGTTTCTTGGAAGTATTTTGATTTTTGAATTATCTATTAGTAACAGTATTAAATGATATAAAATGCCAATTATTTTCAAAATATATAATTCTTAAGGGTATATAGGTATTATAATTTGGCCAAAACGGCCTATAAAAGAAAAACAAGTGCCAAGTCAACATTTTTTTAACAATGAAGCCATTGCCACCCCACTTTTATATTTGGCCAAGTGATTGACAATAGTACTAACTATTTGTAGAATAATTTTTAAAATTTTAAATTATTTTTGGAAAAATATTAAGTCAAAAAATGAATTTGCATTTTGACAAAAACTTTTTCCCTATAACGTATGGCATATTATATATCACTGGAAACAGCATAAAAAATGACACCTCCTCCAGATCTTTAGCTCAACTAGTGCAGCTCCTAGAGCAATTTCAAAAAAGTAACTTTTCGAAATTTTGAAAGTTTACGCAGCCATATTTGGAAACGAAAATTTGAAGTTTGGTATTTTTCTTAGTTCCAGCGTCCACAAGGAGTATTCCAAATTTCACGAAAATCTGAGATGGCGAGGTAAAAATTTAATTAAAAGTGTGTTGATTTGACATGGAACTATGGGTTTTGATCCATATAGTAGTCAGCCGCAATTCTTTTTGTGGAACAAAAAGAAATATATTAATTCTTTTTGAGTCAAGTTAGCTAAACTGAAGAAATCTAATAAGATCCAAACAGCGTTATAATAATAATAAATAAATTTATTCCCAACAGATCTACACCCAATTACAGAGAAAAATAATAGAAATAGAAATACAAATTCAAATATATGCATAATAGACTCTTATGCTAACATATAAGAAAATTATAAGAATTCTATCAAAACCATAAGCAACTAATATAAAATTCATAATCCCATACACACAATGGAAATAAATTTAAAAAAAAACATCATGATACCTCCGTGCCCTGTTCTAAATGGCATGTCAAAATCACCCAAAGCGCATCAAAATATATATCACATCGATTACAACATCTATCATAAACATTGCACATAAAATTGATAGGAGAACTCGAGGGACCTACAGTTTAACGCCGGTTCTGAACGGCTTGTAAACAATGTACATTACCCAACACTCAATCTCATAACTAGAACCACTAAATTCAGGACAGACACAACGCCCAAGAGCAAGGTGGGACTCGAACCCACATCCTCGGTCAACAAACGGTACAAGGCGGTACTCGCTCACCGCTGGTCTACCGAGGCCCCCAACATAACATATAATCTGCTGTAATCAACATAAAAAGTATTACTCCATCTCAGACCAGGCCTAGGTACGCGGATTTTTACGTTATTGAGAAGAAATGGTGAGTCAATTTTATTGTGCAGAATTTTGTACAGAAACGTTAGAGCAAAACGCTCACGTCTCAACTGCAACACATCAATTCCAAGACTTTTGGTGAGGATAGAGTGGTCGAAGCCTCTCGAAGGGTACTGCCCATAACATCTGAAATATATATATATTTCACTTTCTGTGAACAGCCTCCAAGTCTACCACAGAATTATTGTACAGAAACGTCCAGATTACAGGGGCATATTCTAGCTTACTACGAATAAAAGAATAGTATAACGTTTTCATTGTGCCAAGGTTAACAAAGTTGCAGATGCTGTGATATGACTTATGTGTTCTGAAAAGGACAGCTTATAGTCAAAAACAACACCTAGATCCTTGAATTCAACGCTTCTATATAGAATCTGACTATCCAATGTATAGCCGTGGTGAATCGGAATCAATCTACGATAGAACTTTACATTTACTGACATTAAGTTTTAGTCCGTTGTTGGAACACCATAAATTGACTGTATCCAAAGATAATTGTAATCTAGCACAATCATGACGATCATTAATAACAGCAAATATTTTCAAATCTTCAGCAAAAAGCAGATGCATACAGTCAAGTCGTAGAGACAGAGCGTTAATGTATATAAGAATTAATAAAGGTCCTAAATTGGACCCTTGTGGCACACCGGATGAGGCACGATAGAGTGCAGATTCACAACCTCCATGTTCAACACATTGATAACGATCTAAAAAAATATGATTGCATCAATAATAATAACTGGGACGAAAAGCCAATACTCAAGTTTAGACATCAATATGCTATGATCTTGAGTCGGGGTGACGTGAGATCTTCTATAATTCACATTGTGAATGCAGATTTCACGTCGTGAAATACATATAACCAGCTACCTTGGGGGATTGTTTGATAATTTTTGAATTATTACAGAATTTTCCTTATTCATTTTATGTGATACGTGAAATTGATTATGGTCAACTTGTATATTTTTCGTGAATTGATTGTTATAAATTTTTCCTCAAGCAAAGCAAAGTCACATTATTTATTCATCGAATTTCCGTATGTAGGTAAAGTTAAATCAAGACAGTGTTAGAAAAACCGTTCCGCTTTACCCACAATAAAAATGAAAAAATGAAGGACACCCTACTGCGTAGCACTAGGAATGATAAAACCCCTCGGCGCATATGCATGTCGTCAATATATTTTGAATGTACCTATTATATAAATTAAATAACAATGAAAGTCGATTTTACGAATGAAATGAAGGAAAATTGCAATAAATGTATTAATAAGTCGATATTGCGAATAAAATCCGTGAAAATTTAGCAAAAAAATTCATTGATTGACTGTCGAATTTGAATATCCTATTCCGGCTCATTTTGCTGCAAATTATGAATCAAATTGATAAGATGGGAATCAGACACAGACGCAGAATCAAGCTGAATCTATCAACGTCGCTTGGTTACCGTGGCACACAGAGCACTTCGACGCATGTTTTGTAGGACTTCGTACATACGACCTTGGCGCATGCGCATGTCGTAATGCCTATCTAAAAAACGCTATAATTTTTTATTCTTCGTTGGGAAAAATTGGGAACAAAACTTATCTTATGAATTCATATGTATTTTATCGATATCCGTTGGAATTTTTAAAATCGGACCAGATTCCAACTTTTTGTAGTGAGACTTTAGCTTCGCCTCGGGGTAAAAACGCTATATTTTCTTATTCTTCGTTGGGAAAAATTGGGAATTAAAATTCCCTCATGAAATCATATGTGTTTCATCGATATCCGTTGGAATTTTTAAAATCGGGCCAGATCCCAACTTTTTGTCGTGAGACTATAACCCCTTTAGCTTCGCCTCGGGGTAAAAACAGTAATCAAAGCAACATTGCATATGTGAATGTCGAGATTGTATTAACAGAAACAGGGTAACTGTGAGATTTTCATCTTGACATTTCGCTCGTTATCTATTCCCAAGTACACCAACGGCCGTTAGTTGCAACTCATTGTGGATTCGTGTCAGAGTCCATCAGCATGAATTATAAATTTTGAATCCGTGCAGCCGAGTTCTGTAGATTTATCTTAGGCAAATACTACTCAGAATACGCAGTGTCCTGAAGTTTCCACGTTATATAGCTGATACAAAATGTATGAAGCGAACAGAAGCGGGCGTACCTACTAATGCAACGATAATATTTGATATTTTTTTAACTGTATAGATGTGATGACCGTCCGTCCTCTTTTATCTCAACACTCATTTTGCATTGAATATATTATGAAATGAATGCATAACCAGGCGCTTCTCGTCTTGCAGTAAGAATTCATTAATTTCGAAGTTATTGTTGGCTAATTATTTGATAGTATATTCAATTTTGAATATATGTATAAAGTGGATACAGGAGCAAGAACTTTGATCGAAGTAATATTTGAATCGAAAGATCTTATAAGTTCGAAATAAGGGTTTCTGAATCAAAATTTTTCATCTATATATATATATATATATATATATATATATATATATATATATATATATATTCGGATAGAAAAACTACACCCGCACCTGACTGACGACTTTCAGCTAAGATGAAAAATTTTGATTCAGAAACCCTTATTTCGAACTTACAAGATCTTTCGATTCAAATATTACTTCGATCAAAGTTCTTGCTCCTGTATCCACTTTATACATATATTCAGAATGGAATATATATATATATATATATATATATATATATATATATATATATATATATATATATATATATATATATATATATATATATATTTATATATGAATATATAACGCAATAACTGCAACTGCAATAACAGGCTTGGTGAATCTCAAAGAACATTGAACTACAGCAGTACACATCATTTGTCACAAAAGAAGAGTTTAATTATCGGATATATAGACAAAGCACTTAAACTTACTTCACCTACACACAGACATGAAATATTACAAGATGTCCATGAATTACTCGTAAAAAACGATTACCCAATAAAACTTATACAGAAAATCACTAAAAATAGAATTCATAAACTTTACAACACATTAGAAACGTCAGACAAAGAAAATAATCCACACGATATTAAAGTAGCCCACACTGCACAAAATCAAATAAATCAAATATATTCCAAATTAAAAAGTTAAACACCTCTTCTGCAGAAATCTCATGTTATTTATAGTATACCCTCTAATAATTGTAATAAATAATATATAGGACAAACTTTTCAAAATTAGAAGAAAGATTAAAAGCACACAAATATACCAAAACACAAACCACAGCACTAATCAAACTTAAAAACAATGAGAATCATAGTTTCAACTTTAATAGCACAAAAATTTTAGAAATAGAGAAAGATCAATGCAGAGAAATTTTAGAAGTGTTACATATTCAAAAAAATTTAAATAAAGTCGTAAATGATAGAACAGATGTAAAACATTTAAGTTCAATATACGCAGATTTGATTATTCAATTTTTCTAAGAAACAACATAAATCAAAACAAAATAATTCAACAAACTCTAACCATAACAACTCATCTTCTTAGACAAAATCTAAACATCTAGAATTTTCAATTTTTCTAAAGGGAAAGTATATTTTACAACGAGTGATCTCCAAAATTACAAGTAATGTCTTTTCAAAGGCAAATCCAACAATCAATTATTTTGAACCTATTTTGTACATTACGTGGGTGAAGGTTTCTGTGGTTCCCATCTAATATCAACAGACCTGACTGTTGATATTGGACTAAATAGCACGTAATTAATAACTGAAGACGGCCACAGCCGTAATAAAAAAATTTTGACTTTTCAAAATCAAAATAATTTGAACCTATTTCGAACATTACGTGGGTAAAGGTTTCTGTGATTTCCCTTACCATCTAATAATATCATATTTGAATGTTAATATTGGACTGCATAGCACGTAATGAATAACAGAGAACGGCCACAGCCGAAAAAATATTTGATGAAACATAGTAGTCTTTTTTAACTATTCAAATTTTTTCAAATCAATAAATGTCGAAGAAATTTTAATATTCCAAAAGTTTTGAAAAAGCCACGAATGTCGTTGCGAAACGTTAACTTTTTAATAAAATCGAGTTTTTTGAGAATCACCAAGCCTGTTATTGCTAATAATGATCACAAAGTTATATATATATATATATATATATATATATATTTATCTATATATATATATATATATATATATATATATATATATATATATATTTATATATTTATATATATATATATATATATATATATATATATATATAATATATATATATATAATTATATATATATATATATATATATATATATATATATATATATATATTTATATATTTATATATATATATATATATATTTATATATATATATATATATATATATATATATATATATATATATATATATATATATATATATATATATATATATATATATATATATATATATATATATATATATATATATATATTATATATATATATATATATATATATATATATATATATATATATATATATATATATAACGCATTTTTTAGGTCATAAATCCGCATATGGAAGCAGCTGTTTACACGTCTTTCGGACTTTTTGGTCCTGAACAACGTAGCCAAGTTATGGTTGGATGAACTTGGAGATAGAGAAACAAAACAAAACAATTGAAATCCTTCATTGTGAATGCCATCGTACATTAAAAGCTTACAGCTCGAACACTCCAAATTTGGGAGCAAGATCTTCACATAAGCCACGGAGGCAATTTATGTCTTCTACTGGTCCTCGGACCAACTAGATATTAAGATACAATAAGGATTGAGCGATAAAATATCAAGATATTACTCATTTTTAGGGTCATCAACCCGCATACGGAAATTTTAGCTGCAAATGTGCGATGGTCTTTTACAATAAAAGATTTCGATTGTTTTGCTTTATTGCTCCATCTTCAAGTTCATCCAACCATAACTTGGCTACGCTGTACTGATGATGACCAAAAAGTTTGAAACACGTGTAAACCTCTGCTTCCGTATGCGGGTTCATGACCTTAAAAAATGGGTAATATCTTGATATTTCCCCGCTATATATATATATATATATATATATATATATATATATATATATATATGAGTGATGGACCCCTATAACTTTTCAATGGGTTCTTCGATTTTATTGAAATTTGGTTGTTTTATCTCGGACATAAGTTTGAATTTTTTGACATACGAAATCAATATGTCTGACCGGTTTCACTGAAAACTATATAAAAATTAAAAATACAAATTAAGAACGCTAGGCATATATTCTTACATATTTTAATTCTGAGGCTTCAAATGCATGCGTTATTGTGAAAACAAACGCTTCAAAGCAACGCTTTTTGAGTCTTTAACTCGTGCATCCATTTAGGTATAGCTTATTTGAAAAGTTATAATTTTATTTCTTCTTCTCCCTGTTATATTTTGATTTTGGCTTTCTTCGGAGCAAACCAATTTCTTTTAGAATGAGTTAAAATTCAATTTAACTTCACCTCCATATATCAGACAGGTTGGATGTTTTTGTTTTCGACGCGTCAAGCACGTGTACCTGACATGTTACATTGAATTTCAATTTGGAATATTTCTCAGAGCTTTTCTCATAACAAATGGATTTGTTACACTGCAACGAAAATAAGTTGTTCAGGAAGTTTTCTTATTCTTAGTTCTACACATCACTGTCTTGCTTTTCTTTCTCTCAGAAAAAGTTGCTAAGTTGAATTTAATGTACCAACTGCTCAATATTAGATATAGGTATTCTTCGATGCAAAAATTTCACAAGTAAAGTTTCTAGGTTGAATATAATTTTGCAAATAAACCAATAGTGATTCATTACTTGTGAGGAAATCAATGCTTTTTTCGATTTCGAAATATAATTTTAATGATTCATAATTGAATCTTGAACGATTGCTGAATTACTTGAAATTCAATCAAATAAACAAAGTGGTGGAAATTTGACTGTATCCCTAAAAACATTATCATTTTTTGTCTTGAAAAGGCAAGCACAGTTTTCTGACAAGTTAAGTTTTATTTCATTATTCATTTATCTAAGTACATATAGCTGACAACAAAGTAAACAAATATGATGACTCAAATCATGAACAATATAGAAGTTGACATTTGGTCGCTTCATAATATCATCATATTACATAAAGTGAACAAGGAAAATGTCTCGATGTTTATTATACCTTCACAGTCTAACGGTGAATTATAAAAAACGTCAAGTCAGCCCTAATCAAAATCTATACACAGCTGTTTTGATCTTGTTAGATCTTTTAAAGTGAATTAACAATTTTCTAATTGTTCTAATACAAATCGCTATAGGGACTAATATCCGGATAAAAACCCAGAGTGCCCTCCACCACAGATATTGGAAACCAACAATTTTCACCGCTTAGATCGAAAATGCAGAACCCCTTCGCGAGAATACATACTTCCTGACATGAAATGTCTTCTCTGTGTCTCAGCTGTGTGGATCTTTGCTGGAGGGCACTCTGGGTTGTTATCCAGATATTAGTCTGACCTCGAATTGTATTAGGAAACAATTAGAAATTTGTTGATGCACTCCCGGTCATATAAGATGCACTGATGAGATATAATTATATCGAAACAGCGGTATGTAGATTCTGAGTAGGGGTGACTTGACGTTTTCCATAATTCACCGTTAGATTGTGAATGTAGAATTCTCGTCAAGCAATAAATAGCCAGCTCAATCGAAAGGTTATTTTATAATTTTTTAAATTATTGATGAATTGTTCTTGTTAAACAATATATGATAATATTGAAACGCCCATTCAACAAAGATATAAAATAGTAAATTAATAAAAGCATACAAAATTATAGAAACAAATTAGTTAAATAAGAGATTTTTTCAATGCCTCCATAGAATATTCTGATGTTTCAAAATCAATCAAATGTTCTACTCTTATACCGGTACCTAAAGTTCCTTATTCAACCAAAGAATGTGATACGAGACCTATAAATATGCTACCAGCGATAGAAAAAGTCCTTGAATAAGCAATTTATATCTAGTTATCGAGTCATGTAGAGGAAAACGGCATATTACATAACTGTCAGAGTGGTTTTAGATCTAATCACTCTACAGAGACTACATTATTGAGTTTATTGAACGAATGGAGAGGGAGTGTTGACAAACAAGATGTGTTTGTTGCGGTATTCTTGGATCTTCGAAAGGGCCTTTGAAACTATAGATAGAGGAATATTATTAGAAAAACTGGAAAAATACGAAATTGTACAGCACGCCTTGGAATGGTTGGGAAGTTACCTTCAACATAGATCACAAATAACTGTTTTAAATTATGTTCAATCTAAATCATTAAATGTTTATGAAGGTGTACCTCAAGGTAGTACAATGGGCCCATTGCTTTTCCTACTGTATGTTAATGACCTACCAAGAGTTCTTGAAAATTGTTCAATTAAGATGTTTGCTGGTGATACAGTGATATACATAATGGTGACAAATATAGAGGAAGCTTTATTGAAGTTAAATGAGGATCTGGAAGCAGTTACAAATTATCTCCAGAGTAATGTTCTAAAATTGAACACGAAAAAAAGTAAAGCAATGTTGGTTGGCAAAGAAAAATTTTGGAGACAACTGAATAGTAACCAAGATTACAAAATAATTGTGGAAAATGAAATCGTCGAAATAGTTGAAGACATTAAGTACTTAGGTATAAATATAGATCGTAAGCTCAACTTTAAAAACATATACAAAATGTGATTCGAAAAATTTCCTATAAAACTAACTTTTTGGCCAGAAATAATAGTGATGTGGGTGAAAAGTCGAAAATAATTCTCAATAAGGCATTGATTCTCCCACATTTACAATATTGTTCTAGTTTGCTGTATTTTTCTAGAATAACCTAAGACAATTGCAAATCTTGGAAAACAGAAGCATGCGCAGTATACTAAAAGCTAAGATATACACCCATATCAAACACTTACTCAAAGGACTAGACTGGTTCAATATAGAAAAACTTCTAAAATACCAAGTTTTGAAATATTTAAAAATGTGCAGTTGGGTTTGGTTTCTGATGACATGGCAGAATTGGCCAGTCGGAATTGTGAGGTGCACAGCCATGAAACAAGAACAAACAAAGGCTTTCATATGAGAAACCATGGAACAAAAAGTTATAACTCTGTCTTTGGTTTGGGTATTTCACAATTCAATTAACTACCTGTCAACTTGAAATTGACCACTTCGCTAGTAGGGTTCAAGAGAAAACTGAAAGCAATCATCCAAGATAATTGAAATAAATGATAAAGAATGAGAAAATTAAATAGTATAATTTATGTAAATATGTAGTAGTATATTTTTTTTAGTAGCCTCAGTGCTAATTAAACTCTTACTTACTTACTTACTTATTAAGATATAAAAAAATAATTCCAAAATTGATTTAAAATTACCAACAATGAGATACGTACGTAAAGATTCAAAAAATAAGATACAGATCTGACAAGAGTCTTCTGTATTAGTTAGAATAAACGCTCATTATATCATATTTCCACTGAAAATTGAATCTCAAACCGTTCCGCTAATTCCTCTCAAGACATTCAACTTCCCAGTGGTAATATGTAGACCAAATGTTGGAATCGTCCTCCGATACTGACCTATAAAGTGAACAATGATTCTCATAGTAGATACTAGGTGAGGATCCGAAGCAATATTTCTGAAATCCTCCTCGAAATGCACCCGGACGTCAAATATCATGAACTGAATCAATACGGATCAACAGGTGATCCCCTAGATAATGCGGAATCCGAGAAGCAGGTTTAAGGTTTATGAAAAGAAATATTACTGCGCTTAGCAACATTTTAGATCCAAACAATTAGTCTCAATCCATTCGTAGAATGAATCAATCTGTTATCCGAAATTTCAAATGACTACTTATTGATATCTTATATTATTTTCATCTGATAAACCTTTCATTTCGTATGAATTAAATTTTTATAACTACTCCTAGATAATGCAGAATTGGAGATATGAAAAGAAATATTGCTGTGCTAAGCAACATTTTAGATCCAAACAATTAGTCTCAGTCTATTCGTAGAATGAATCAATCTCTTATCCGAAATTTCAAATGACTGCTTATTGATATCTTTATTATTTTCATCTGATAATCCTTTTTCTCGTATGAATTGAGTTTTTATAAGTACCCCTAGATAATGCAGATTTAGAGAATCAGGTTAAAGGTATATGAAAAGAAATATTGCTGCGCTAAGCAACATTTTAGATACAAACAAGTAGTCTCAATCCATTCATTGAACGAATCAATCTGTTATCCGAAATTTAAAATGACTACTTATTGATATCTTTATTATTTTGATCTGATAAACCTTTCATTTCGTATGAATTGAATTTCTATAACTACCCCTAGATAATGCAGAATTGGAGAATCAGGTTAAAGATATATGAAAAGAAATATTGCTGCGCTTAGGTCTGCCATCCGTCCCGGATTCCTCGGATTTGTCCTAGTTTAGGGGGCATCCGGACGGGGCTTTCAAAATATGTCCTGGTAAAACCCGCACAAATCTTGTGTCGGAATCCCGATTGATTGAAAGATGAGCAATAAATTAGAACAAATCTCAGTTAAAAATTAATTTATAAATTGTAAAACGCCTACGAGCTAAATTCAGAGAGAAACTTGCTAAATACACAAACGGTTTCTCCTCTGACCAAAATAAAGTATAATTTTAAATATTTGAGTTGCTTCCACTTTTAAAAATTCCAGGTCGAAAAAAAGACATTTTGGCAGAAATTGACAAGTCTGAAAAATATCAAGTTAAGTTAAATTAGTGAAAATAACTTGATCTCGTTGAAATTAAAACTTGTTACTTACTTTTAATTTATAATTGAAAAATTAATAAATAATTCAGGCTTTTAGTTACCTAATCTATATAACCAAACTAGATTACCTAACCTTTGATTTGTTGTTACCTACAAGTAGAATGTAGTATATTTGTTCTATTTTGATCTACCAAAAGTTATCATTATAAGCATTTTATTTGCTGATGCCAAAAAAAGAGTTTTTCTGATTTATTTGTGTTATATTAGTAGATATTTTATTTGTTTTTTGTTGTTTTGTTTATATCGCAAACAAGCGGTTTGAAGTCCAAATAAATTAAAAAATTAAAAAATGAAAGATGATTTATTTTATTCGAAAAAAATATATTTTACGAGAAAGAACTAAATTTTACCTAAATGTCCGGGATTTTTATAGTTTTTATCCGGCGTCAACAATTTAGGTGATGGCAACCCTAGCCAGTCTCAGTCCATCCATAGAATGAATCAGCCAGTTGTCCGAAATTTCAAATAACTTCTAATTAACACCTTATATTACATAATGTGAACAAAAAAAATTTTTCAATAATTTAAAAATTATTGAACATTTTTCCAAGGAAGCTGGTTGTATGTATTCAACGACGAGTATTCTACATTCAGAATCCAACAGTAAATTATAGAAATCGTCAAGTGTCCCTGACTCAAAATCTACATAAAGCTGTTTCGATCTTATTAGATCTCATCAGTGCAGCTTATTGGACTCGGAGTGAATTAACAAATTTATAATTGTCCCCCAATACAAATCGTGACCGAGCTACTATCTAGATAACCCAGAGCGCCCTCCACCAAGGATATTGGAAACCTTCAATTCACCGCCTAGATCGTAAATGCTGAATCCCGTCGGGAGAATACATATTTCCTGACATGAAATATCTACTCTGCAATTGCGGCTTATGTCTCTTTCGTCGGGGAATACATGTAACCAGCTCCTTTGGAAAATTGTTTGATTATTAATTAAATTGATAATATTTTCGTCGGATGAACCTTTCATTTCGTATGAACTGAATTCATATAGAAGTCAATAAAAATATATAGTTTCTTATCAGAAAAGCATGTCATGACAAATTGGTAGGTATATAGTTATTCAACCTTTTTTCTGAAAATTTTAGTGGTAATTTGATATACGTTTAAATATGTGGTTTGATATAAAATTATCAAAATATTTCATAATCGACTTTATTCTAAGCATAAGGATATCTCCTTTTCAACAATTGAAAAAAATCTAAATGATATGAGACCTTGTTTCAAGCAGAATGTTTCTCAGGATGATCATTGTGGTTTTATTCTAGTTTCATGTCAAAATTCTGAAAGTTTTGGGACGATATCATTTTCGATGTTTTGTTTAACAAATTGAATATCTGTACTATATTTGTTTTCATCTCAAATTGCTGTTACTTATATAAACAATTTATAATTGTTCTCGTAGTTTCTGTAACCTACGTCACGTCACGTCTACACACTACGATGATATATGGTACGCTGCTTACTCTAGAACTTAAGTACACTATGAGGTTGGAAACCAACCCTCGATTATATCATCAAACTTTGTGCAAATACTGATAACTCCCCATTCAATCTCAACAGTTAAGAACAATATATTCATAAGGTCTATTGTATTTCTGTCTTATCGTCGCTCATATTTTCCAATTATATTCAATTTCTAATAATTCTATGGCTATTAAATTTGTATTGTTTCTGTGTAAATTTGTTTTAGAAACTCTGTCATATTTTCTTTTCAGAATTGGATGATTACATGAAATGGAAATATTAGCAAAATGAAGGGAGCTATACTCCCTTTATTTTGTTTTCATCAAGATTTATACAAACTGGGCAATATGTCAGCTCTAGTTGTATGTTTGTTTTTCACATAGAACAAAAACACAATTAACTTTGGAGTATGCTGCTGTTTGTTGTTGTTGATGATTCATGACATTTAGATTTGTTTTGATGGTTAATTAAGCGTACTAATAAAGGTTTTGCTTGTTACTTTTTGAAGGAATTTACGGCCAACGTAATGAAAAAATGAAAGGAAATATATTAATTGTATACAATAAAAAATTAACTAGCCTTTTTCGATATAATTTTTTAGTCCCTTATTCAGTCTTCATTGTTAAATGCCATCTGCTTGAGAGTTTCAAACACCAGTTGTTGACATTGATATCAGGAAATTTTATATTATTTTTTATTATAATTTGTAAAATAGGAAAAACCCATTCTAAACTGCTAGCCAAGTAGTTCGGTAATCTTGAAAATTCAGATGGAAGCTTGTAGTATGATCTATTGAATAGCCAAATTGATCATACTACAAGCCCCCGTCTGAATATTTTCAAAATACCGCAATACCTGACTAGCAGATTAGAAAGGGTTTCTCCTATTTCACTAATTATTTGTAACTATTCTTCTATTCGCTCTTTCCACACAATTTGTCGTGTATTTCTTTATTGTATTCCATATAACTGAGAAATATATTCAATTTGCATTTAGCATCTGAAGAAGGTGAAGATTCAACGACAAGTGCGTCATGCATATTTTATTTAATAAATGTGTGAATTGTTTTTATAAACTACTGTTTTAATGTCAACACAAGTTCCTTGCAATAGACGTAAGTAGCAGTATCTGTGTAGAATATTATCTAGAGGTGTAACATTTCCCACTATTAGCGTATGAGATACAAAAATAGTCATTTTGCTTGGTCACGTTCACGCATAATCTTGTTATATTCGACTTCCTCTACGTGCTCTTACCTTTGGTGAATCACTCATTGTATTTGTTCAATTATTACCAGATAATATTAAGTTGTCACTGGCCTCTATTTATTATTCTCTGCTGATGAAGCAAAAGCATACACATGACAACTTCATAACCAGCTCCTTTTCAGTATAGCATTTTCTATGTATACATTATCGTCATTTGCTGACATCTTTTGAAATTCAGAATAGGAAAGCCGGAATGGATTTGTGAATTATATTATTCATGTTGAGATAGCACCTTTTAATATTTGCATATTCGTCATTCGCTGTAAACTAGCAAATAATCAATTTATTTGAACAAACATGCTATGGTCTTGTGTTGTTTGTACAACGAGTAATGAATCATTTTGATATCGCATTTCTCTAATTTCAATTCGAGTGGACCAGTTTATTTATAGTTTCAGATGTGAAGAATCTTCTGAAATTTGAAATAATTATTTTCATTCAAACATGTTGTGTCACTATTATAATTAACTTATGAAACATTAATTTCAATTCAAATGTAAATGGCATAATTTTAATGTATCAACACAATCAAGTTTTCAACTTAAACATTGATTACATATTTATACGTTTTTAGTATTATATTCCCCGAAAATATAGACTATTGCACTGTACCGAAAATCAACGAAAAGAAGCAGGAGCGGTTTTTAAACCCGTTGGATGGATGCCTTATCAACCACGAGTTTTTTGATGTCTGATATATATATATATATACCTTTTTCGCCGGTACATTCAGACATCTTCAGCGGCCCCCTTTTTTCAGCAATAACAGGCGGCAATATTTTTTCGAAACCTTTCAGGAAGTCAATTCATAATAATTTGGTTGTTGTTGCAGGAAATGTTCTTGAGGTAGAAAAAAACTATTAAAATTTGGGTAAATTAAGTCATCCCCATACTTCGGAGAAGGAGAGTAAAGTGCATGAGCGGAACTTTTTGAGAGTGGTGGCAAAATATATGAAAATTAGTTATGAATAGCAAATCCAAAATTCAGCCTTATTCGATTTTTGGAAAGTGTATGGAATTAAAGGACCGATTTTTTAAAGATTTTTGCGCCTTCATACCCACTGAAAATTAATTTGTGTTGAAAATTTGTAAATGGATAAAGTTGAAGAAGCGTATTTTGATAGTAATAACTTCTTTCCCCAACCGTAATTAGTATTATATAGAGATTCAAGGTTTTTATTAGTTCTCAGTTTTACGCTCCGCCACATCTTCTGTAGATTTCATTACATTAGACGTTAGAAGGTTGAACTTGGTACGTGGATTTTAAGTAGAGGCAAAATTCTTTATAGGTTACACCTTTTTTCCGCAACCTGGGTAGAAATTTCATGTTTTTTAATGGGTGTTATGGTTTTTCTCACCTCCATAGTCCCTCCAAATTGACTTAGTTGCTCAAGAATCTGTATTATGCGAAAATATCAAGAATGACAGCGACTTTAGTGGCTGAGACCTGCTTTTTTATGTTGTACTGATTTGAGAACATTTTTCCGTCCCAATCTTCCACATAAAGAATATAATGACAAATTACAAAAGATATTTGACTCACCCCATTGTCTTAAATCTAAACCAGTCTTTATTTGTTTCGATAGAAAAACTTAATGTCATGGAATCGTATACTGCGTTTCAATAAGCGAGGATTAATGACAATTGTTACTTTAACCTAAAACACCGTGGATCTAGACACATAAAACTTGATGTCCATTTGCAATACAAAAATTTCAAAATACCTTCAGTAGGTTTCTGGTGATTGTTTTCTGATCAAAAAACTGAATTGAATCAATTTGGTCACCCTGCAAAACTGAAAAATATCATTCATTACTATTCAATTGTTCGATGAAATTGCACGAATCGCTGGGTAGTTTGAATAAAAATGGTCGAAAACAACAAGCGCTAAAATTCCTGTTTTATTTTAATTGTTGTACATCCTCATTGCATATATTCAAAATCGCGAACGCCCAAAGGATATAATAGAATATTTCGTCAACGCCATTACATTGTGATAACTGATTTATCTCGTTCATATTCAGGGTGGAATAATTTATTTTCTCTGATGGAATTTAACTGTAATATTTGCTCATTTGGGTTCTCAAATACTAGGAGTTCCAAAAAAAATTGAGAACTGATCATTATTTGATTCATTTTCTAAGAAAAAACACGCTACACTGCCATTAGGGTGGAGCAGACAGTCTCTCCGATTACAATTCTATAATTGCAGAAAAAAAGCAAAAAACCAGAGTAATATATATATATATATATATATATATATATATATATATATATATATATATATATATAATCTTTTGATAATTATTAGCAATATCAGGCTTGTTGAATCTCAAAAAACTCGATTTTATTAAAAAGTTGACGTTTCGCCACATTCGTGGCTTTATCAAAACTTTTTTAATTTGTATTATTTTTGCCTGTGTTGTATTTTTACTTGTTTCTCTTCTTTTATGAATAATATGCTACGTTGCTTTTTCTAATTTTTGAAAGAGTAAAACTTCTTTGACATTCTCATTTTTGCTCTTTCGAACGATTTGATGTCGTAAATTCAAAGATGAAACAATTACTTATAATTTTAAGAATTTTCAAATATCATGAAACAAATTTTTGAAAGAATGGAAATGCGGTAATAAAAATAATAATCATATATATTCGTTTCAAAAATTATCTTAACATAGTAAGATACAAAGAAATAAGTCAGGTATCTTCAATCGAGTACAAATGAAAAAATTCATCCAAATCATATGTATCGCTTTTTAAAATAAACTGATATATTCTTCGTTTAAAGAGGCTCGTGCTGTCGATGCTATTAAACCTTTTTGGTAGTGCATTGAATAGTTTAAGACACATGTATAGACTTCCGTGCATTGTTAGGGATAGTGAACATCTAGGTAATATATATGGACACAATCTCCTTGTAGGATTGTTGTTCTGAAATCGACAAAAAATGCTTTTGTGGTTATGGAAGAAAAGTAAAAAACGCAATACATTTAACCCAGTTAAAGTTAAGATGTTGAAACTTTTGAAATATCTCCTGCACGACTGTCTGAACCTCATGTTGAGTATAGATCGCAATGCCGGTTTTTGAGTCAGAAAGAGACACCGGATGAAGAAGCTGCTGCCCCAGAATATTATGCCATAAGTTAATAAGGACTGAAAGTAAGCGAAGTAAATTCGTAAAACATCAGTTGCAAAATGTTGTTTTAAGGCGGTTATAGAATAGAGTACAGAGCTTAGCCTTCTGTTCAAATATTTTATGTGAATGTGCCACTTGAGATGGGAATCAGGAATTGTACTAATTTCTGAATTTGCACCTCAGTATTCTGTAAACATATACTATCAGGATAGGCAAGACGAGATACATCAGTATGAAAAGAGGCTACTTTCGTCTTATTAAGATTCAACTGCAGGGAATTCTTATCGCAACCACGTACCAGCCAACGTAAGGGCTCTATCCGTCAGTCGCACAGCAAGATCTAAGTCCGGCGCAATTGTGATGATATTCGAATCGTCCGCATAAATCGCAAGATTATAAATTGCATCATTGAATAGATTGGGAAGATCATTGATAAAGATTAGAAATAAGATGAGACCAAGATTGCTCCCTTGGGGCACACCTTTGACTGTAGAAATCTCGACAGAAGTAAATGTTTCACCCTGCACAATTATCTCAACCCGCTGAGTTCTGCCTGTAATATAGTTTTCAATACTAAGCTTTAATTGATTATTACGAATCCCGTAACATTCTAGCTTTTTCAGTAACTTATAGTGACCAACAGAATCAAACGCCTTGGAGAGGTCTAGAAACATCCCGAGGGGAATTTCTCTCCTCTCCAAAGCAGTATGAATAGTGTTCAATAAGAAAAAAATTGCTCTTTGTATACTTCTGTCTTTTATAAAGCCATGTTGGTGTCTGCTGAGTATTTCAAAGTTTTTAAAGAAGGAAAGTAGCTTTTCTAATATTTTGGAAAATGATGTTAGGAAGCTAATGTGGTGATAGTTACCAAGTTGTCGAGTAGGTCCTTTTTTATGAATGGGTTTAACTACTGCTAATTTTAGTTCAGTCTGAAAAATACCCTCCACGAAAGGGTTGTTAATGATGAAGCGGAGAGGTTCTGCTATAGTTTGAATACTCTTTTTAATTATAGTTACAGATACCTGATCATGCCCAAATAATGGAGAGTTTTTCATATTTTTTACTATTGATAATATTTCAGGAACAGTAATCTCAAAGACATACATTGACTTTTCAGTGCGCGTTATGTCCTCAATATAAGAATCCTGCAAGTAAGTGAGTCGATGTTAGAGCTAGAATTGACAAAAAAAAGTTGTCGGCAACAACTCTTGGATGGCCTTGAGGAAGGTTCGGCCTTAATGAGGGGCGTTTCTCAGTAAGACTTTTTATAAGTGACCAGGTTGTCTTGGATATATTGCTAGAATTTTTTCTAAGACGTCCAAAATGAGCTTTCTTTAATGAAGCTAAGGTTCTATCATGTTTTTTTCAAGGGACTTATATTCTAATGAACAACTCGGATTGACTTTAGAAATAATGTACATAATAATATCCAAGTTTTTTCTCAACTTAATAGCATTAGGATCTAATTTGAAATGTCTATGGCTATTGGCTGTGTGGTCCCACTTTTCAATTAAAGGAAAGCAATCTTGAAATATATCGCTTGGAAAATAGGACTAGATGCTATCCACATCTGATGTGTCTATCTAATATAGTTGAGACCAAGTGCAGATAATCTGTTTATAAAATTGTTGATGTTAGAAACACTGAGAGAACGAAATTTTAGAATTTCAGGAAGTCTTACTTGCACTTGCCCCGAAATTTGGAATCTGAAGCACAGAGCATCGTGGTCTGAGAGGTGAGGCCACATAACAGTGATACAACCATCCCTTACATTACTAAATATATTGTCTATACAGGTAGCTGACAAGTTGTGCCAGTAGGCTCTCGACAAAGAATACTCAAACCATACGACAGAATAATTGTTTCAAGCATCTGAACTTCCCTTTTTTCAAGCTTTAAGATGTTAATATTGAAGTCGCCCACTATAAAGATAGCACTACTCCCTTGACTGTTTATTGACCGGCAGAAACTAGAAGTAACCCTATATCCTTGGATGGGGAATCTTGACAGCTGGCCACTTCTATTAGGAAGTAGTAGCATCTTTGATTTTTCAAATGGTACAGCCTGTATATAATATTATGTTTAGAATCCCAAACAATTTCTTAATAACTTTCCATGATATTTTCCTATACCTATCTGTTACCATTTTCGAAATATAAATTATTTTCATTTTTTTTCTTCGGAAATCAATACCACTAAAATCGCTGATATCTTGGATACTATGATATCGAAATTTGGGTTGGAGTTTGGTGATACTTGGGGGATTCCTACACATTAGCCTTACCTCGGTTACTTCAATACAGGGTGGTAAAAAAATATAGGTATTTCGTTTGCTTGAAAAAAGACTTGAAGTTGATTATTTCAAATGGAATACTATGTATATCATTGAAAATTCGGGAAGCTGCTGGAATTTTCTTTTGATCTATGTATATCATAATTATACCTAACTATTTAAGTTTCGGACTTATGAGCATTTACTTGTGAAAATATTCCTAGAACACGTTACCCCCATTCGGTATTTGGTAAGCATGCCATGATTACTATTTGACAGTAATGCTGTGACAATATCTACTAATAATATCGACATTTTCCTTACTACAGACATTGCGAATACCTTCAAAAACGATGGAACAAAACTACTCAAATTAAGTTCTTATGAATTTGTTTATTATTTTTGGACAGTATGATAAAATTTTCAGCAGGGCATGTAGAAAGTTCAATGAAATATATCCGAACCTACCGCCAAAGAACTTCAAGAAATTTATACGAATTCAGAACATTCTCAATACGTTTGGATCAACTTTGAAAGCACCAAGTTGTTTTTTGAATTGAGCAGAGTTAAATAATGTCCGAATATGCTCTCCATTGAATTAATGAAGTATTCAGTTGTATGGTGCACTAGAAACATCTAATGTGCCATTCACCGTGAATCAGCCTTTATATGTATATATATATATATATATATATATATATATATATATATATATATATATATATATATATATATATAAAAATTGCTAATTTTTCTTCATTTACATCTGTGATGAATTCTACATAAATAGAATACTACCGAAAAGTGTGTTCAGAAAAGCGACCTTAAATTAGAATCATTATATCACTTCATGGAACTGAATGTGTGCAGCAAATAAGACTTATCGATAAAATCATCTTTGAAATCCTTATCTTTCCATCTGCCCTATCTCCCGCGCGTTATTTAACAAGTTCGAAACTTGTTAAACTTGAATCACAAATGATAGAAGGTCGTTATCTCATATTGACATCATCGAATGTCGTATGCCAGCACAACATCTAACGAGCGAAATGTCAGATCTTTTTTGCAGCTTCATATAGCAAAATGCAGAAGCTGCATTTTGCTATATGGAACTATAATTCATTATTTGGTCCCATTGAAGTATATCTCTGATATAACGAGCAACTTTGAGCATCTTCAATTAATTTTTTATTTTAATTGAAAGCTCAGTCTCGAGTTCGATGATTATTCGTATTTGAGATAAGCTAGAGTATTAGAAATTAATTTACTATCATGATGAATATATTCAAGATATCTTCTCAAAAATGTTGCCGATTATGATACTACACGTAAACTTACAAGATTGAGATGTTTCCTCATATTTCATTCATCAAACAAGAATATAAAAACACAGCCTTGAAGTGTTTGTGCTTGGGTTTTACTAGTAGAAAATGCGTGAGTAGCAGAGCTCTATCACTGTTACGGATTTTCCTCTCATTTTCATTTTTTTTCATATAAAAATTATTAATTCTCTTTGTGGTGTAGTGATAAGATACTTTTGTAATATTCATATGTTAATTCACCCATTTAGTCGAGGTCATTATACAGGAAGTGTTGCGACAGTTCCACGGGTCATCGGATCATTTCTAGACCAGTAAACCCCAATTTTTGCTATTCCACATATTCATTATATTAAGTAAACTTTAAAGTGCTGACTCTACTCCGCCGAACTTCCATTAAATATTGTCGCGGATCGGTTAGTAAGTCCTACGAGAGTCTTTAAGCCATCAAGAGTATGAACCTCCCAATAAAGAAGATTTAAGAGTAGAACCTTGTGTTTCATTAAGAGGACCTAGGACCATCCTCACAGTGGATTTGGAGGGGCTGTGGAGGGAAGCAACAGTATCCTATGAAAAAACACGAATTAACATAGAATCTACATTTGAAATAACGGTAGTAGAATATAGTTTCAACCCCCTAACGTTGATTCCCTAATATACACTCAATCCACGTATCAAATTTCAACCCACTAGCTCATCCTGCAGAAGCGTTGGAGGTGCGCCTAATCTAAAAAAAAAACTAAAAAATAAGAAACTCTTTCATGAAAGTAATGTCAATTAGAGAAAGAATTAATATTTCCAAAAGAAGCTTCCATAACATCAACATAATCCACTTACAAATTCCAATCCTATAACTCAACGGGTTTGGCAGATTACACAAATTTTCAGCTCCTTGCAACCTCCAAAATGACATAGAAGGCTCAATTTTAGAAAATTTTGCCCATGAGTAACTATTACGTCTTTTCCCGCTTTTTTGAAAAATTTATTTAATTTTCGCTAATGAATATTTTAGATATTTCCAATTTGACACTAATTTCAAACTCTTACTATTTATTTTGGTTTCAGGCTCTTCTACAAGCACATGACGTGGTAGCGCATGAAATTTACGGAGAAGATGCCATGCGGGTCACCCCTCCACCATTACTTCCATACCTCAATGGGGGTGAGGAATTGGATGGCTCGAACGGAGAGGTTGAGATGGAAAACGTTACCAGGGTTCGTCTCGTACAGTTCCAGAAGAATACCGACGAACCAATGGTGAGCAAAATTAGGAAAGGCATAAATCGTAGATTAATTATCAAGAAGTTCAATTTTTTAATGCATTATTATTGTACTTAATGAAATATGAGAAAATTTAAAAAGTTGTAGAGTTTTAAACTCATCAAAAACTCATCAAATTGGGTTCAAGAAAAATTTGATCATAAAACTCCAGCGTTTCGCATTCCACAGTTTCAATGAATATGAAATCAAGTAGAGATAGTCAAGTATAAACTACAAATTCCAAACCAAGTTTCAATAATTTGCAGAGATAACTGAACCAACTTTGAGTTCTAAATTCCATTGTCTGTCCAGCGAGAATTGTCGTGCACGTTAAAGACATGCGCAAATAACGACACAATGCTGCCTACCCAAATAAATGAAATTCGAAATTGTCAAAATTCATATTTGTCGTAAGTAATATTCTGAAATAATAGTTATATGGTGATAGTGACCGAATCATCCATTTCGACAAATATTCTGTCCATAACGTATCAAATCGTATGTATCCCTCAAGAAAAATTAACATTGCTAATAGTGAAAATAAGATGAATTGAATGTTAAGTTGCCATTCTGTTTCAAAATTTGCAATGTTGTCGGACCCTCTAGACCTACTTTCACATTTGACAGTCGCCGAAATAACCTCTATATCTCATTTTTATCGAAAATTGGGTAAGCTAATTAGATTTAAGATTATTCATTACGTCTGGCAACACTTTCCCGATCAAAGTCATATACAATTTATGACGTGAATGCCAACTCTCGCTGGACAGACTATAGTAAAACTATTTTACTGTTAAAGGGACTAAGCTGAAATTTTGGCGATGCTGATGATATTTACTTTCATTTACTATCGAGCAATCGTATTTTGAATGAATTGTTCTTGGTTTTGAGGTTTTAATGGTGTATATGAAAGAGTCTGTATCTGCGTAAAAGAATAAATTTTCTGCGTGGGTAGCGACAATTCGTGTTTTCCACAGCATAATTTTAACATTGATCTAGAAGTAAAACAAGTAATAAGTTTATGTAATGAGATTTATTTTAAACAACTTTTCAGCACGATTGTCTTATAATATTGAACGATTATATTGTGTTCATTGCGAAAGAAAACTTTGAACATTAATACTCATCGTATTATATAGAGACAAGGTGAGACCCTTTCATAGTGTTTTTGAAATCCACGTAATAATCCGATTAAACTTACCGTAGAGGAAAATGGAACGAGTTGAACGTTTTCTGAAAAGTTTTCAGCCCGATATTAATCTGTTCGAGAAAATTTTCCTTTAAGGGATTGATTACGTTCTGAAGATTACTGGAAGACCAATTAATAGATCAATAATATATTGATATTAGGTACTTCCATTTCACTGATACTTCGAAGTAGACAGAATAATCTGAGACTTTAAAAATCTATTGAAACAAATCAAACAAAGATAAATTCATAAATTTTATTTTGCCCTTTGCGACGTTATAGATGAAACTATATATCTGAGAAACATTCAAAAAAGAAGAAGAAATTCTAGAAGAGAGAAAGTCTCATCAATTTCTATCAACTTTGTTGATTTCGATTTGTATTTTTTCACACCTCGAAAACATAGATTTCACATTAACAAATTTTGTAATTTATTAATTTGGCAATGCTGAAAAATTCTGTGGTCCAAAATTATCGAGCAATCCTTCTAGGGTGTTAAAACCACTCAAAGAAAGTAATTTTTCACTTATGAACTATTGTCCGAAACCGTACATTGATACCCTTTGTATCTATATGTAAAAAAAATTTTTTATACAATGTACGGATAGACCTATACAGCAGCGTTTCTCAAACTTTCAATTTACCACCGCCCCCCCCCCAATTTTCAATCATAATTTTCATTGCCTCCCCGCATACAATTAAATGTATACAATTTGTATTCTGAGTTTTTCTACCTAAACCTACAACACGACCCTAATTTTAAACCTCATAAATTACTGAGGATACGGAATTTTATTGACATTCACAACATCGATCCTCAGCATTGATAAAACAAGAATCCGGTGCCTTTTTATTGCTTATCACTCTTTGAATTTTCTCGCGCCATCCCTTTAGTGTACTCGCGCGTATAAAGGACAACCTGTATATATAGTTTTTTCCCATTTTTAATGGAAACACTCCTGTAAAATTTGAAGTTGTGAACCGATTGCAACCATGTTTTTTTTGAAATGTCAAGTACTAAAAGGTCTACCTTGGGACCAAATGAGAAATGTATTACCCAATTTTCGGGGCATACTATGATATTTTTTCTTAATAGAAATAAGGTATTTTTTATTGGCGATTTTCTTATTGAGAAAATTACAACGCCACTGTATTCATCGTGTCCCTTAATAGGTATGACCAAAATTTCATGAGAAAATATTCATTCATAACAAAGTTATGAGAACTCAAAATTAGAAAACTCACACTTAACAGTCACAAAAAAATACCCAATATCAACAGATAGAAATATTTTTTTATGATTTCAAGAATAAAGTGCCATCAGATAAATACTCTACAAACCTCTCCAGCACTTCTGAGGTCATATTCCGAAAGGCGTATAATTTCAATTTTCTCTCTTCATTTCCATGGCAACTAAGATTTAAATTGAAAAATCGATTAGGTCTTAGTTTTAAATGATTTGCGTGAAAACTTGAATGTAATTCCGTTATTTTCCGTGAAAATATTTACGCTATTTTATTGTTGAAATCATAAAAAAATATTTCCATGGCTCTCTGTTGATATTGGGTGTTTTTTTTTGTGATTCGAATTTTGTTGTTATGAATGAATATTTTTTTATGAAATTTTGGTCATACCTATTTAGGGACACGCTGATCCAGGTAATCTTTTCAATAAAAAAAATCGCTAATAAAAAAACCGAATTTTGACTAAGAAAAAATATCGTAGTATGCCCTGAAAATTAGAAAAAACATTTCAAATTTTCTCCCAAGATAGACTTTTAGTAAGACTTGACAGTTCAAAAAAAATCGGTTTACAACTTCAAATTTTACAGGGGCATTTCCATTAAAAATGGGTCACACTGTATATATATATATATATATATATATATATATATATATATATATATATATATATATATATATATATATATATATATATATATATATATATATATATATATATATATATATCTATATATATATATATATATATATATATATATATATATATATATACAGGTTGTATATAAACAATTAATAACAATTAGTTTTAGAATATTTAGAAGAAAATGTATTGAATAATTCGAATGAACGAATTATAACTTTCAAAAGGTATGTTGATGATTGCCTTATAATAACATCAGAAGATTTTATTGATGATATTCTCAAAAAATTCAACGACTTTAATAGAAAATTACAATTTACTCTAGAAAAAGAAACGAACAATACATTAAATTTTCTTGATATTACTCTCATACACAAAAACAATGAAATTATCACAAAATGGCATAGAAAAGAAATTTTTTCACAAAGAACATTGAACTACAACAGTACACATCATTTGTCACAAAAAAAGAGTTTAATAATCGGATATATAGACAAAGCACTTAAACTTACTTCACCTACACACAGACATGAAACATTACAAGATGTCCATAAATTACTCATGAAAAACGATTACCCAATAAAACTTATACAGAAAATCACTAAAAATAGAATTCATAAACTTTACAACACATTAGAAACATCAAAAAAAGAAAATATTAACAAAAAATATATTCCTCTCCCATATATTCCTGATTTAAGTAATAAAATTTCACAAATTTTAAATCCACACGATATTAAAGTAGCCCACACCGCACAAAATCAAATAAAACAAATATATTCTAAATTAAAAAGTAAAACACCTCTTCTGCAAAAATCTCATGTTGTTTATAGTATACCCTGTAATAATTGTAATAAATCATATATAGGACAAACTTTTCAAAATTTAGAAGAAAGACTAAAAGCACACAAATATACCAGAACACAAACCACAGCACTAATAAAACATAAAAACAATGAGAATCATACTTTCAACTTTAATAGCACGAAAATTTTAGAAATAGAAAAAGATCAAAAACGCAGAGAAATTTTAGAAATGTTACATATTCAAAAAAATTTAAATAAAGTCGTAAATGATAGAACAGATATCAAACATTTGAGTTCAATATACGCAGATTTAATTCTTTAATTTTTCGAAGAAACAACATAAATCAAAACAAACAAACTCTAACCATAACAACTCATCTTCTTAGACAAAATCTAAACATCTAGAATTTTCAATTTTTCTAAAAAGAAAGTATAGTTTAGAACATGTGATCTCCAAAATTACAAGTAATGTCTTTTTAAAGACAACAATCAAATATTTTAAACCTATTTTGTACATTACGTGGGTGAAGGTTTCTGTGGTTCCCTTCCCATCTAATATCAACGGACCTGTCTGTTGATATTGGACTAAATAGCACGTAATTAATAACTGAAGACGGCCACAGCCGCAATGAGAAATTTTTGAAAACAAGATAAATAGTACCCTATTCTTTGACTTTTCAAAATCAAAATAATTTGAACCTATTTCGTGGGTAAAGGTTTCTGTGGTTTCCCTTACCATCTAATAATAACAGATTTGAATGTTAATATTGGACTGAATAGCACGTAATAAATAACAAAGAACGGCCACAGCCGAAAAAAATTTTAGTGAGACATAGTAGTCTTTTTCTATTCAAATTTTTTCAAATCAATAAATGTCAAAGAAATTTCAATTTTTTCAAAAGTTTTGATAAAGCCACGAATGTCGTGGCGAAACGTCAACTTTTCAATAAAATCGAGTTTTTTGAGATTCAACAAGCCTGTTATTGCTAATAATTATCAAAAGATTAGAAATAGTTCACAGGCAACAACAATTCGAATGAATATATATATATATATATATATATATATATATATATATATATATATATATATATATATATATATATATATATAGCTGTGTAATATATTTAAATTCCTGTATTCATTGTCATTTGATCTAAAATCAGAATACCGCCATTCAATTTTTCAGGGAATTACGTTGAAAATGAACGAAGATGGAAAATGCATTGTAGCCAGGATAATGCACGGAGGGATGATTCATCGGCAGGCGACGCTGCATGTGGGCGACGAAATCAGAGAGATAAACGGCATCCCAGTACAAAACCAGTCGGTTAGCTCATTGCAAAAAATTCTGGTAAGCATCATTGTTTGGCTCTATATCTCTGGATAATAAATCTTCATTAGCTAAAAGAATCAGCTTTGCAATAATCAAAAGATTGGTTTTTCCAATGATATTTATTTCAATTAGGAACACAACCAGAGTGCACCAACACAAACAAGTTTATAAAGCATCAAATTGATGAAAAGATTTCTTGTTTAGATGGAAATAATTATACTCAGATGTATAACGTCAATGAGTATCAAATGTGCCCTTTTCTTTTCAATTTTTACGAGAAACCAGTATGTTCCTCATTTTGAAAGTATCATGCACTTGTTCTTAAACGAACAAGAAGATAATTAAATAAATGTTTTGTACAGGGTGTCGAGAAACAATTCCGCAAACTAGAGATACTTGAGTGGCTCCGTAGCTCAGTGGTCAGTGCGTTGAACCACTGAACAGAAGGTTGTCGGATCGAATCCCGGCCGAACCAACGAATTAAGTCGGAGCTACCTCTCGGAAGGCAATGGCAAACCACCGAGAAGTATTCTGTCTAGTAATGCCTCTCTATAAAGACGTTCGGATTCGTCGTAAAACTGTAGGACCCTTCTATTCGTGTATCACCGTATCACGTACAACACGAATAGTTGCAGAGAGGTCGCCTACACCCAAAACCGGATAAGGCACTTAAATAAAGAGAGATACTTCAAGTGGTTTTGTGTCTATCTAACCTAATTCACCTTTATCAAAAAGTTCCTACTAAAGGAGCTAGCGTCCTTTAAAGTTGACGAAGTTAAGTCATTTTTTCAAGCATACCTCAAAAAACCACTACCTTCAAACTTGGTACATTGGATAACCCTGCAGTGATAAATTGTTTGCTACAAACCCGCGATTCTTATTGCAATCACAAGCGTTCAACGTGGGAGAAGCAAGGGGTGAATTTGATAAAAAAAAATTGTGTATCAGTTTTTTTGACAAACATTTAATTCAAAAAGTATAGGGTGTTTTCCAAAAAAATATGTTCTTGTTTAAATTCGATACTATGCACCGCTTTAATTTTTCGTATATTTTCCAAAAAACTGATACATCAAAAATTTACCCGTTGCCCCTCCTATGTTGAACACTTATGATGTAAATAAAAAACAACAATTATCACTGCAGGTTTACACAATGTACCAAGTTAAGTTTGTAGAAAACGTTTTTTAGCAGGTTTTCACTTTGAAAACCTGCTTATTAAAATGGTTGCAATTAGCAAAGTTGGACAAGACACTTTTTTGCTTCATGATTTTTTATGCTGTTTGGCACCAAAAACTCAGTTTCGTATATATATATATATGTATATATATATATATATATATATATATATATATATATATATATATATATATATATATATATATATATATATTTATATATATATAGATATATATATATATATATATATGTATATATATATATAATATGTATATATATATATATATATATTATATATATATATATACATATATTATATATATAATATATATATATATATATATATATATATATATATATATATTTTATATATATATATATATATTTATATATATATATATATATATATATATATATTTATATTTACACGATAAAGATTGCAATTTTGAAGCAATAGGGTTGAAAGTTTGTAAATAGGTAGTTCCGTATGATATCTTGAAGGGGATTGGTTTTGGTTCGAATTGATTGGGGGGGGATTGACCTCCCTGCGGGAAAATAGATTATTTTTTCACCACAGAAGGCGCAATTTTGTAGCAATAGGGTTGAAATTTTGTATCTAGGTAGTTTTGTATGACATCTTGAATAGGATTAGTTTTCGTTCGAAGTGGTTTGGGGGGTTGACACCCCGGGGGAAATAATTCTTGTTTACACGATAAGTAGGTATTTTGGATGGGACACACTGTATATACTTATGATTCAACTCAATTAATCTAATTTTTTCAAGCAAATTTTCAACTGAATATCTTTATTCTTTCAGAGAGAAGCTCGAGGTTCAGTTACCTTCAAAATAGTACCATCATATAGAAGTGCACCACCGCCTTGTGAAGTGAGTATTTCAATATAATAACTTTCAATGCCCATATCTCTAGTGTAAGTTTCAACCCACCGAATCATTTTCACTAATAATTGATAAATCTAATGAAAGGATAACAATCAGTGAATTTATGAAAATATTCTAGCCTGAACAGAGAAAGAAGAAACCTCAAATCTTAACCATAAATCATCTGATCAAAGATAAGGCAGTATTCTTATAAGGTCGGTTAATATGCTTCATACATTCTACTTGAAATATACTGATATTTTTTTGTTGAATAGCAAGTAGATACTCATTTAAATTCTTGAGGTGGGTGAAGTTTCGTTCAATTATTCAGTGATGGCGCTGCGGTCTTTATACCTCCCAGTATAGCCGTTGTTTATAAGTGTAGGGAACAAAAAGATATTTGACAAATCACTTCCACGCGAGTGTACAGTCCTGATGAGATCTAATAAGATCGAAGCACGTGTTTATTGTTCTTGAGTTGGAGAGTTGTCATGTTTCCATTATTCACCATTATCGTTAATTTTATATTGTCAAATTACTCCATTCATATTTGTAGTTTAATCATCTGGTAATCCAAATAATGTCTTGTTATTAAACGTCTGATATTGAACGAAATATATGCTTCATATTTAAAGCACTGTAAATTGTTCATAAAAATTTTATAACTCATAAACATTATAGTCCACAGTAGAAATTAAAAATTACCATTTTTGATATTATGTAACTTTCTCATGGAGGCATTATATTATATAGTAGTATAATATTATTCTGAAATTCAATATCAGAATTCTCATTATCTGAATTCAGACGGGATTTTGAGACAGAATTCATTTTATATTTTTAATATGAGAAATGGAACTTCGATTTAAACTCATCTCTTAAATAAAATATTCACAGTTCACTATTTTCAGTAGTGCAAAGACTTAGTCATGATGACAGTTTGATAGAAATGTTAGACTCATATGATGAATTATCGTGAGTAATTGCATAAGTGCATCAAAATTACCGATAATTTTGCATGACAGCGTAATGTCAAAAAACTGCATGAGTTCATTTTTGAAGAAAGAGCCCTCCACCTTCGGTGTCGGGCTCTTTCTCCAAAATATGAAAATGACCGAATGCAGTTTTTTAAAGACAACACGCTGGAATGCGGAATTATCCGGTTATTTTAATGCACGAGTGTAATTTTTGGGAATATTTCCCTCCTGTCAAAAATCCCTTGTAAATGGAATGCAATTATCGAAAATTACAGCGAATATTTCCATCCTGTCAAAAATCCCTTGTAAATGGAATGCAATTATCGAAAATTACAGCGAATATTTCCCTCCTGTCAAAAATCCCTTGTAAATGGAATGCAATTATCGAAAATTACAGCGATAATTGCATTGTAGAAAGCGAAAGAGCCCTGCTATAATTGCATTGTAGACCGATAATTGCATAGTAGCATAGTTCATATTACGGTTATTGATGACAAGACGAGAATTAATGAATTATTAACGTCAGCTTGACAAGTTGAAAGTTTATTCGGGAAATATTCCTCAAAATTACACACGAGCATCAAAATAACGGGATAATTTTGCATTCCAGCGTGTTGTCTTTAAAAAACTGCATTCGGTCATTTTCATATTTTGGAGAAAGAGCCCTCCACTTTCGGTGTCGGGCTCTTTCTCCAAAAATGAAAATGAACTCATGCAGTTCTTTGACAACACGCTGTCATGCAAAATTATCGGTTATTTTGATGCACTTGTGCAATTACTTACGATAATTGCACTGTAGAAAGCGAAAGAGCCCTGCGCATTTCATTTTTCCGGTAACAAGTAATGAATAATTTAGTCCAAATATTTAATTAAGGTAATGTACGATAGAGAAGTTATGAAATTTAGAATGGCTAGTCTCAAAAGTAAATCAAACTTTGAAGAACTAAAACAGCAAAAATGACAGCCGAAGTAGATTTACAATTTAGGCATTCTTTAACCTCAACAAGTGAATATAATACACGAAACAATTTATCGGCTGATCTCTAAAGTGTACAATTAAAACTGCAATACTGCAGGAAGTTGAAAAATGACAGCCGAAGTAGATTTACATTTTAGGCATTCTTCAACCTCAACAAGTGAATATAATACTTTCTTTTCTTTTTCTTTTTTAGCCCCCTTCCATCCAATATTGGATATAGGCCTCCCATTTTTTTCTCCAGTTATTTCTATCTGCCGTGAGTCCCATACATCCAAATCCAGCCACTTTCTTCAGGTCATCAGACCATCGCATTTGTGAACATGCTCGTCCTCTTTTTGCCGTCCAAGGTCTCCAGTGTTGAATTTCTCTATTCCATCTTGTATCTGTCTGTCTCATAGTATGGCCAGCCCATCTCCATTTCAGCTGTGTGTTCTATCACGTCGATTATTTTTGTTCTCTGTCTTATGTCTTCTTTTGTAATTCGGTCTGATAGTTTCACCTTGAGCATCTGGCTTTCCAAGGCTCTTTGTGTTTTTGCCAGCTTATTCACTATATTTCTTGTCAAGGTCCAAGCCTGGGCACCGTATGTCAACACTGGGACTACGCATTGATTGTATACATTTTTCCCTAAGTATAGAGGTATTTTTTTATTTTTTAATATCTTGTTCTATTTCCCAAATACTGACCACGCTAGCTGAATTCTTCTGTCTATTTCTGCGGTTTGGTTTTGTTTACCGCATTTTACGATCTGTCCTAGGTATATATATATATTCATTTACAAACTCTAAGGTGTAGTTGTCTAATAGCATGTTTTTGTCTTCTTCTTGGTTAGTCATTATTTTTGTTTTGCCTTTATTCATTGCTAGTCCTATCCTTTCTGATTCTATTTTTAGTTCCTGGATCATCGTTTCTAGTTCTTCGAAACTTTCGGACATAAGGACAATATCGTCTGCGTATCTCAAATGGTTCAGTCGTCTCCCGTTTATATTTATTCCTTTCTAGTTCCATTTTAGTTCCTTGAATACATCCTCTAGTGTTGTTGTAAATAGTTTTGTGCTAATAGAATCGCCCTGTCTTACTCCCCTTCTGATTGGTATGGGTAGGGTGGGATTCCGCAAAGGATTCAGTACGTCAGACCATCTACTCACATTAAGAACACTGATAGAGAAATCAACCGAGTATAATATACCGCTGTATTTGGCTTTCGTAGACTATCAAAAAGCCTTCGATAGCATAGAATTATGGGCAATGGAAAAAGCACTACAAAACAGCCGCGTAGATTATAGATATGTAAAACTATACCATTCAATATATAAAAATGCACAGATGATAGTCCAACTACATGACAACACCCAACCCATACGAATATAATACACGAAACAATTTATCGGCTGATCTCTAAAGTGGACAATTAAAACTGCAATACTGTAGGATGTTAAACGATAAATCTGTGGCAATAATTTGAAGCGATTTATTTATCGTTTGACATGAACAGTACCATTTGTCCGCATATAAATCCATCAAAATTATCTGCTGATAATTGACAAACCACAACGACATGTAGTGCGTCACAATAGCGATATCCTATAATTAACACTAATTAGTAATTTGTGCAATATTACATGTCGTACATACAATTAAATCTCAAGTTTGGCTATTCAAATTGGAAAAGTTTGTTTTTTTTCGTGCCAATCGACAATTTTATACTCGTAACTCCGTTTGGTGATCCTAATTACAGCACCTTCCTTTGTAGATGGGTTTCTCAGTGCAATATTCTAGTGCAAATGTAGTTACTTCTCAAGTTTGGTATTTTTTATGTTATGTATGTATTTTAGTCTTTACTGTTTGTATCTATTCCATTGTTCATAAACTTTTTTACGTCCCATTAAAATCGACAATACTATAAGTCCGTTTTTAGATACTGATGACAGTACCTTCCTCTGCATATGGGTTTCTCAGTGCAATATTACATGTTGTAAATTTAGTTACTTCTCAAGTTTGGCTATTTGGAAAATTTAGTATGTATTTTTTTATCTTTAGGCTTTACTATTTTTATGTATTCTGTTGTATCATATACTTCATTACGTCCCATTTGAATCGACAATACGATTACTCCGTTTGGGGTTCCTGATGACCTTCCTTTGTAGATGAATTTCTTAGTGCAATAGTACATGTTGCAAATTCATTTACTTATCAGGCTTGGCGATTTTGGAAGCTATGTATGTATTTTTTCAACCTTTAGTCTCTACTATTTGAATCTATTCCGTTGTATCATAATCTTTTTTACGTCCCATTAGAATCGACAATACTATAACTCCGTTTGGGGATCCTGATGACAGCACCTTTCTCTGCAAATGGGTTTCCTAATGCAATATTACAAGTTGCAAATCTAGTTACTTCTCAAGTTTGGCTATTTGGAAAGTTTCGTATGTATTTTTTTAATCTTTAGGCTATACTATTTGTATCTATTCCGTTGTATCATAAACTTTGTTACGTCCCGTTCGAATCGACAATACTATAACACCGTTTGGGGTTCCTGATGACCTTCCTTTGGAGATAGGTTTCTTAGTGCAATATTACATGTTGCGAATACATTTACTTATAAAGCTTGGCTACTTTGGAAGTTATGTAGGTATGTTCTTTGTTAAAATTTAGTCTTTACTATTTGTACCTATTCCCTTCTATCATAAACTTTTTTACGACGTCCCATTAGAATCGACAATGCTATAACTCTGTTTTGGGATCCGGATGACGGCACCTTTCTCTGCAGATGGGTTTCTTAATGCAAATGTTGCAAATTTAATTACTGGTCAAGATTGGCTATTTGTAAAATTTTGTATGTATTTTGTTAATCTTAAGTCTTTACTATTTGTATCTATTCCGTTGTATCACAAACGTTCAAAGGTCCCATTTAAATTGACAACACTATAAAGTCTGTGTTCAGATCATCTGAAGATGGGTTTTTTAGTGCAATATTACATGTCACAAATTTAGTTACTTCTCAGTTGCAAAATTTGTTATTCAGCACCTTTGTGCAGTTTTCAATTTGGGCTATTCAAATTGGGAAATTTTGTATTTTATTTATCCTTTGTTATTAGTATTTGTATATATTGCATTGTATAAAATTCTCGAAAACCACTAAACTTCAACTCATATCTCTTCAATTACAACAGATGATATCTTTCAACATTTCGGAAGATCACCACCGCAAATGAATTGGTTAGATTTGACCAAATAGTCGTCCCAATTACACATAAGTTAGATCAATAAATTCGGCGAAATAAATAGGTCTAATAAAACTTTTGCGTCAATAGACAATGTGTTATTGATCTATGAGATTTATCTTTGCAATTTATCTAGCTAATAAATTGGTCATCCACCTATTACGTCCGACTATAATAAATATTGACATGGTAGATTATAATAATTAAACTAGATTGTTCCAAACCATTTTTTCAATGCAAAAAAAACTATTCAGGTAATCTTTCAGTCGTTCTCAATGAGTGTAACATCTTAAATCTGTATGAACCAAAATTTCCATGAAAAAGTCAGAAACTTTATACTGACATTTTCAGCATGGTATATCAGTTATTATAACATTCTTTCATTTTAATTGGACTTAAATAATTGACTCAATTTTGTAGCTATTGAAATGTAATTGCTAATTTATCGTTATTGATTAGAATTCATCAATATAGTAAAATATGCTACAGAATAAATTGAACAAAGCGTGCTTATCCCTACTTTCTATTGCACATTTTTGTCGCATTGACGGCATAGTCCAAGATCCCAGAGCCCCCAAACATTTCTTATTTTCTCAGCAATAATATATATGGGATATATTAATCTTCGTATGTACTTTCAGGGTATGCATACTTGCTAAATTTGATTATATTTCCAAGTGCTACAATAAAATTAGTTTTTTTAAATTATCAGATCTGACTTTTATATATGCTCCAAAGAATACTTTTAAAATTAATAATTATTACTGCCAGACACTTCCCGTCATTGGAGGCTCTTACCAGACGCTTTGAAGGTCCAAAAAAAAATATGGAAGTTTATTTATATTCTCAGTCTTAACTTTTATATATGATACTCAGAGTAGTATTTCAATACCTTCTGTGAGCATCCATACCGACCATAAGGGCCAGACATCCCCCAGACATACATTAAGTGTGTCCCTAGAAGTATGAGCGCAAGGACATAATGCGCTGGTTTGTGCGAGGGTGGTTATATTTGGTCATTGATCTCCCTTCTATACTTACTGTCTACTTTATACGCACTTTTGTGTAAAATATATATTTTACACGAACACGTTTCACTCTGCTTCTAACAGAATCGATAAAATACTACATACTAAACACAAAAATACATATACCCAAACATAGAGCAGGCTACAGTAGACAGTAAGTATATAGAGATCGACGCTCATAGATAGTCACTCTCGCGCTTAAACGAGCGAATCTTGCCCTTACGCTCATAATCAAAGGGTCACTTAATGTGTTTCTGGGAGGATAATTGGCCCTTATGATCGGTGCGGCAGCTTATAAAAGGTATTGAAATAGTACCCTAAGTATCATATATAAAGCAAGACTGAGAATATAAGTGAAATTTCATTATATTTTTTCAGAACTTCAAAGCGTCTGGCAAAGGTATCCGCCGACGGGAAGTATCTAGCAATAATAATTATTAATTATCACAGTATTCTTTGAAGCATATATAAAAATCAGTCCTGAGGGTTTGAGATAGGTAAGTGGAGTTTTTGCCCTCCTTTAGCCCTTAGTACATGGAAATTAGCCGTCGGCCCAAGCTAGCAGGTATGCACACACTGAAAGTACATAAGAACACTACTTTATCCCACATATTAGATTATTGTTGAGAAAATAAGTAATGTCTGCGGTCTCTGAGATCTTGATCTAGAAATACTCCCAATAATATTTGACATAGCAAGAGATATGATGTTACATATGAACAATTTGTGAGCCTACTGTTACATAGTGTTAGGATATTCTCATGATTATCTAAACTCTTATTTCATTCTTCTAGTTATTCCGGATTAAACCCCTGCCAGTACTAGTAAGTAATATTATGGCCATTTCTGGCATATGCTTCAGAGTAGTTTATTGCCTTATATTTAACAATAGTTTGCAATTTTGCTTTGGCTTTCGTAGATACGATTTGAACAATTTCAGTCGCATGAACAATTTTTCAATTAGGTCACTGTATAATATTTTGATTTGTGGGATGAAACTTGCATTTCTTCTTGTCGTTAGACTTAGCATTTTTAAATTCAACTAAGTATTAGTTTAATAATATTTTATTCATAATTCAATATTCTTATTGTGAATTGAATCGGATCCTTCTATCGTTTCAGGGAAATGATTGAATGTTGGACATTGACGTGAATGTATACTTTTTTATTGAATTTTCATGCTTCAAATTGACCAAACATATATTAGTGCTTCCATAGTATAGAAGCTATTCAATTCTTCTAAATAATTAACTTACAGTCATATTCATCCATACTAATTTTGTACAAGTATTAATACTACAGTTTCTGTTATTCTGTATATTTATTCCAAACGATCATTTTGATGATTAATGAGCCCTGTTTCTTTTAAAAAATGCCTCCACTTTAGGATTATCACCTATACATATAGATTACATACATATTTAACTAATTGATTGGGTCAATACTTGATGAAAATCCATTATAATATTGTAAATAAAATTTCACAGTTTTCGATTTTCACTATATTTTGTCAACATGACAATTGTTTCGTCAAACACAGTAGCTTCTTCAGATGTATAGTACAAACTAATTTTCACAACAAAAATATTGAAAGATGAAGGAAGGGAATATACAATAAGAATGGGGAAAACCTAAAAGTAATCTCTTAGCAGGTAGATAGTACACACCTTTAATGATATGGAAAAATAATTGGAGTTCCAATATCAGAACATAAAAGAAGTTACGACAAGGAAAAAGTAGGTTCTACTTATGTATCCCATCTCCTGGAACATAATAATATTTTGAATAGTGAATTTGAAATATTACATATAGAAAAGAAAGGCTATAAACTCGATTTATTAGAAGCTCTTGATATCAATAGTATGAAACCAATTAGATATGAATAATTCACCGTTGAATCTTTTCTTAATATAATATTGATCATTTTTTTCTTATGATATTCGACCAATCAGAACGATCAATTTAGTTAAGTTACCTGGTATGATTTCGATAATACCTGATTATACATAGAGTAGCTCTACCAAACGAAAACTAACAGGACCTTCAAATTTTGAAGTTTATCAATAACTGTTGAAAAAAAAGTCGAGTTGGAGATTTTACTTTTTTTACTTATTTTACTCAATAAATAATCTTATCAAATAGAATGCGTACTTCAAAATAAATACGGTTATACATCTCAAACTTCCTGCATAATTGCAAATCGTGTCAGTTTGACAGAATAATCCCCCCACTTCGCGGTCGAATTATTTAAACTGTCAAACTGACACTCTTTGTAATTATGCAACAAGTTATCGATGTAGAACCTGATTATTTTGAAGTACTTATAGTATTACTACTGATTATTTTTTTCGTATGATTTTCAACCAATCAGAATGATCAATTTAGTTAAGTTACCTTGTATAATTTCGATAACACCTGATTATACATAGAGTAACTCTACCAATCAGAAATTAAGAGGAACGTCAAATTTTGACGTTTATCAATAACTGTTCAAAAATGAGTCGATTCGGAGATTTTACTTAATTTACTCAATAAATAATCATATCAAATACAATACATACTTCAAATACGGTTATACATCTCAAACTTCCTGCATAATTACAAGTCGTGTCAGTTTGACAGATTATTCAGACTGTCAAACTGACACTCTTTGTGCAACAAGTTATCGATGTATAACATGATTATTTTGAAGTACTTATAGTATTACTACTGATTATTTGTACCTGTTGTGTTTTTCCATGTCATCAACTGGGAAGTTTTATTTACAATATATGTATGTAGGTACTTTTCAACCGCCCAAGTTGATTTTAACTAAGAGAAATCCGACCACAAGTTTGACGATTTCATAGTTTTCGAGATTTCTCCTCAATACGCAAAAATGACGGGTTCTGATATCTTAGATATTTTTTTTGAGAACACCAACTATCAAATGCATCATATTCTTTTTTGTATAGTAGTCTCGATTTAACTGGTATAATTTCTGAGCTTACGGCTACTGCTAACCCCATCACATCGAGAGGAATATCAGATGTATCACTAAAATCACTTTCTTCGTCCATAATTGAAGCGATTTTCTATGAATTTACTAAAATTATCTCAGTACTGTAAAACGGTAATTGAAATTGTTGCTATGCACCCTAATAACCAAATATTTATAGTGAGTTTTCTGCCTTTGTATCGCGAATTAAATAATTTTGCTTTATTTGACTGTTAGTTGTTACTGTGAATACAATACATTAAAAATTGAACATTTGCTTTCAAAATGTTAATGATGAAGGGTATTCTCATTCATTTATTACAAAACCAAAGTGTCTGAAAAAGTTATGGATTCAACCCTCAGTTCTCAATGTTGAAGTTTGACTTCACAGACGTTCTTTTGTTTTTACTTTTTCGTCCGGCCGTGGGCGTACAAAAAAGTACACTTTTTTGTACTCTGACGTCAATATCAAGAACGTTGGGCGGCGTACAGTTGGGTTCCGAATCCGACATAATGTAATCTGTAAGACAAATTTTATATATTTTAATACAAGTCATTTCTTAATACTCGGGTACCAAAAACGCACAATCCTATAATGAGTAGATAAGTGACTTTAAATGTTTCTGATAATAGTTTTGTTGAATTGTCAAACTTGTGTTGCCTTGACATCTACAAAACCAGTAAGCAAAGCAATCTAGTTTTACGTTTCTTCACATCTAATCCTTTTTTTAAATATCCTCCTAGTTCTATCGTTTGAACACCGTTTGCGGAAAAAATTGCATGTTTTATTCGGAGAAAATCACTTTTTGTGGCTCGACTAAGAGAGGCCGACAAACATTTAGTCTCGTCACAAAAAGTACCACTTTTACTCCTAATAAAACAATATACTATTTTCGCATTTGCAAGGTTTCAAAACCCTTCTCGCTCGTATATACTTGTTGTATAAATAACTCTTTTTTCTTATCTCGAGGAACCTACAGTTTAACGCCAGTTCCGAACGGCTAATGAGCTTGTAAACGATGTACATGACCAAACAATTTATCTTATATCTATAACCATTAAATTCCGGACATACACAACACCCAAGAGCAAGGTGGAACTCAAACACACAATCCTCGGTTTACACCTTACCGCTTAGTCTACCGAGGTCTCTATAAATAACTTTTTTAGTGAAGATTAATTCAAACAGCGCCACGTTCCCGCATTTCTATAAAGAAAGAACGTTGATTATAAATCAAAGAAATCAAAAGGTTTCAACTGATCAACAAATTCATGAAGAAAGCAGACTATTGAACTGCGTAATACAAAAGGTAATTCCAACTAAAAATCAAGTTTGTAAGGAAAAACTGAATAAGGTTTGTTTTTACTTTAAGATAGCAACAATAGCCCTACCTTCATGTTCTGGTTTTATCAACAGTCATTCAAATATACCAACTATTTTAAACAAATTGAATCTTTTCGATATTTAAAATTGTTCAAATTCCAAATATCGATATTAACAAGAATTAGAACGTTGCTAATTTTTTTATCCAAATGAATATGTTTATGAAATATATGATCTGATATATCATGCGTTTTCCGGAAAAGTAGTGCACGCAATACGCCCGGAAACTGCGTTTTTGGATTCGCAGACTTCGAAATCTTATCCACAAAAATAGAATTTTGCCTGCGGCCTATACACATGCATGCAAGTGTTAAGACTTGCGTGTGCAGGTCTTGACTCGCGAGCAAGTGCGAATGTGTATGGGGCAAAACTGACGACGCGTTCAGTTCTAGGCACGGCGCGTCTTGAATCAGGCAGCGACTGATTTTTAGAGCAAGTGCGAAGGCAAGTCTTAACACTTGCATGCATGTGTATAGGCCGCACGTGTTTCTTTCGAGCCAATCCTATTTAAGACGCAATTTTATGGAATGATAGTTGCAGATGAATTGTTACCATTCAGGAATCGCTGTTTGAAGAAACTTTTTACTTTTTTGTGAATGAAACAATAAAGATTATTTATCATATATTTTATTTGTTACTTTCTTATACTACAATTCATGTTTATGTTTATTGTTCAGTCACGTGATATTTGACTTTGAGTAAAGTAGGTGTTTTTCCAGTAGAATCTCAGTTATTATTATTTCCATGTAGGACATAATTCTGTTGCCAAGGAACTTCACCTTACCCCATAAAATACTCCATATACATGTTCCTTACTTGTTTAGCATCATTTCCAGCATGACGATTATATCCATGCCGTAAATCTGCAAATGCTTCTTGTCGTTCTTCTTCGTAAACCAGAGTGTCGGAAATTTCTGCGTTTTTGAAACGCAAATAATTATGGGATTTACGCCGCAAAAAATTATGCAGAGCACAGGTACCCACTAAAACCATTTCTGTTTTTCTCAGCTATAAATTTATTTCTGTTTGGAAAATCCGAAATTTGCTGGCCAAAATACCGAAGGCGTTTTACAAAACATTCCTTGCTCTTGAAAGTCCATAGTTTTTTGAGCAAAGGGCTTGAGAAAATCTGGACGTAGTGCAAATGCTTCATCGCCCACTAATACAAAAGGCAATTTAGTCAAGCTATTCCCGCCGACTTAGCATGTATCTTCTTCTTGTGGTGCCGTACCCAGTTTTAGGGTGTGGCGACCTCTCTACAACTACTCGTGCTGTGCGTGATACAGCGATTCACGAATAGAAGGGACCTACAGTTTTACGACGGTTTCGGACGTCTTTACAGAGAGGCTTTACTAGGCAGAATACTGCTCGATGGTTTGCCATTACCTTCCGAGAGGTGGCTTCGCATAAATTCGTTGGTTCGGCCGGGATTCGATCCATCGACCTTCTGTTAAGTAGCCCAACGCACTGACCACTGAACTACGGAGCCACTAGCATGTATCAGGGAGATTTATATCATTGGATTTACACTTCTTATAGAAATGCGTATTTTCAATTACACCTCCATCTGATACACGCCCATTTATTCCGAAGTTGGTCAAAATAAATTCGTAGTTGCTATCAACAATACACAAGACTGTGAAAGCCTATGTAATTATAAAAATATGAGCCAATGTGTGGAGGCAGTACAATTCGCACATGCTTGCCATCTACGGATCCTGCACAAAGTGGAAAGTTCCATTGGTATCTAAAGCATTCACTTATCATTTTCCACTCATTTTCTGTAGTCCGAAACTGAATTAATAGTAAGCAGTTAGGTTGATAAATTATGAAACTATGGAAAGCGCAATTACATACCTTAATATAATCTTTCAATGCAATACAAAGTGCTCGGCACATTTCTGGTATGATTTTTCCAAGCGATTGTGGTGATATAATAGTGCTATATTTTTGGTCTTCAAAGCTTCTTCCAGTTGCTAAAAATCTGAGTGTACTCGACAATGTTTCGTGTGGTGTTATAGCTTTTCTCATCGCGGTTGGCTAACCGTAGCTACACCCTGTTAACAGTACAACAGCTGTTGCAATTAAACACAATTCCTCTACGTTCATGTTCATGTTTAAACAACTGAACTAACCTCCACGCGTACCTCAATAGTGTGTGGTCAAAATTCGCTTCGAGTTTGCTCGCGCACTTACCTGGACGCACTTGCTCGCGGATTTGCCTGCATATGTATAGGACGCTTTAGAGAGCTCTTATGAAACATCACCGAATCCCTGTACCAATTTACTTATCTACGTGAGCAATTCGTGCTGAAAAACTACCATGAACACGTATTTTCTAAATAGGCTACACAAAATTTGGTTCTGAAACTCTCTATTTCATTTTTAATACTGATAGCAACGTTTTCATTCGGATATTTCTCACTAAAGTATGAAAATTTCAAACAATTTCACATGTTTCATTATAGGAACTTCTGACATATATTTGTAGCAGTGTTTGTAAATAACTTTCCAAATGATTGTTATACTCATAAAGAACATATATTTGTTAAAAGAATATTTATGTATCATCCACGAACTTATTAGGACATTTTCATACAAAGTATAACATCAGAACGGCAACAACAACTGTTTTAATGAAACTTGGCCTTATCGCATAAAAGCACTCATCTAATTCAATATATTAACGTCCTATCCAATTTAGGTCATCTGACGTAGGACGTTTGCATAAATAGATGCTGGAGGTGGCTATTAAAGCAGTGTTTGTGTAACTTTGTCTAAACGTAACTTCTCAGATATGTAAAGCCCCAAACAACTAACCCGTTAGTTTAACACCACAGTACGCTATTATCACATGCATTTGTTAGGATTTTTTAAAAGAATTTTGACAGTTTCCAGTTAATTACAATCAATCAATATGAACTTCATGATTCAAATTCGCCCAAACTTTGAAAATTAGTGTATTCAGTTTGACGTTCTTCTGATTTTCATTTTTAAACTGCGAATAGAATTGATTATTGTGTTATATGTAGAGAAAGTTTCGTAAAATTTTTCTCTCAATCAAACTTCTATGAAGCCAAAGTAATTATCTCGAATTCGATACATATCATGTGTAAGTGAAATCAGTTGGAGACATAAAAATTATATTGAAACAATGGTTAAAAATAACAATTTACACATTTATTATAAAAAAATAACGCATGACGCACGTTTCGGTGGAACTTCACCTTCTTCAGATGCTAATGGCAAACTAACTATGATTCTCTGTTATATGGAAAACAAGAAATGATAAATTATGTAGAAGGGGTAAATACAAAGATGGTTACAAATAATTATTAGAAAAGGAAAAACGAATTCTGAACTGCTAGTCAGGTAGTTCGGTAATTTTGAAAAGATTGAGAACGGGGCTTGAAGTATGATCGATTTGGCTATTCAATAGGAGACCGGAATGCTTGTATTTATTTATCTGTAATGATTCTAAAAAATCAAGTTTAATTCCCTTACTTTCAGTATTTGATATTTTAAAATCGAAATTGAATGTGTGATTTCCTTGTATTAAATGGTTTGCATAATGTGAATCCGACTTCTGATTATCAAAGCTACGTACATAAAAATTATTTTGAACATGAATATCATCTCTAATGAAAATAGCAAATCTAATACATTATCTGCTCTCCAATAGGAATTTCCAAGTAGTTATGGGTGATAATACTAGTATAGAGAAGAAGCTAAACAACGACATACCTCAGGGATCTGTACTTGCTTCTCTACTAGATGCCGTCTATCTATAACTAGCTCACGCACTTTCATACTAGCTCATACTGTTTTACTGTCGCTTACAAACTTCTTGCTATCTTGTACTCGCTTACAATCTTTTTCACTCGCTTACACACCTCAACAATCGCTTACATTTATTTACACTCGCTTACACACCTCAACAATCGCCTAAATTTCTTTACACTCGCTTACACACCTTTGCACACGCTTACACGCTTTCACACTTGCTTACACAACTTTTCACTCGCTTACTTACCTTTACACTATATGTATTTGAAGTCCAAGATTAGTATTCATTACAAAGTTTTAAACGTAACGATAATCTCATATTCTTCGAAATACGGAAACACCATCAAAGGAATAATTAGAAACATTAAACTTCACACAATATTCTTAAGACTTCAAAATTTATTCATTGCGTGGTAGAAGAAAAGTAGAATATTACGAACACTTCAAAAAAATGATAAATGATATTCTCTACTTTCTTGGGTCTGCAGATAACTACGTATAAATAAGATATCTACCAACAATTCAGTTGACTTCACTGTCAACACAGAAACATTATTTGAGTACATACTCAATATAGTTATTAACGTAACAAGGCCGATATGTAGCAAATAACGTTATTTGCGTATCGGTCGTGTGTCGTTAAAAATTTTTCGTAATCCCGTTGAAAGATTATATTTTGATTCCGAAGAGAGAAAAAACCCCGTACCTCGTAATTCTAATGAAAAATCCCAACGTCGTGCACTCTTTTGTCATGGAACAGTTCGACAGTTTTATAAACAACGTCAGTTTTTTGTGTTCTCAAGTTCGCTTTAACGACGACCATGGATGAAATGGATGAAATTGAGGAACAAAATCAAATTCCTTTAGAAATATTGGGAGAATCATGTGCAGTGCAGCGAGTGTTGATTAACTACCGAAAATAACTCGAAAGCGATATCAAAAAGAATATGAAAATTTTGAAATGTGGCGTAAAAGCAAGAATGTAAAGGTGGTTAATGAAGATGTATTATTAGCCTATGTGAAATGAAAATCAGAGGTTTATTCTCCCAACTCGCTGTGGACCAAGATTTCAATGTTGTTATTGTAAGCAGAATGATGTTTTGAAATAAATATTTGAACAAGTGATTTCTTAACGGCCGGCGGCCGTTATGAAATTATAACGACCGGCGGCCGTTAACACTGACTTTTCAATTGTCATCTGAATACCGTTAAATCAAAATAACAGTATGGGATTACGAAAAAATAATATCATTCAGTAGTTCAAATATCATTGTAGAAACTTAAATGCTTCATCAGTTTCAATATAAGGTCTTATTCTTTATTCAATATGATTCATTCAACATGTTCATGTAACAATTCTCTATAAACCTTTTCAAATTACTTACAAAGTATTATTTGGTGAATCGATATCAAGAAATCATTTTCGTGGAATTAACAAATTTTCTGTGATGAAAATATACGTCTAAAGCTACGGTTCACCGGAGGAAACTTGAGAAAGAATTTTGTTGCTGTTGCTTGTTTCCGTAAATGTTCCAAAATGCTCCGAAATGTTACTTAAAATTTCTTTATATTGCGGCAACAAATGTTGACACTTTCTAATTATCATCGGTTTCCATTTCGAGCGCTAAACTTCAGAAGAAAACAGGAAACATTTTTAAACATCTCAGTCTTGCTATTGCAGTGGAAACGTATAGAGAACGCAACTAGTGAACTGTCGTGTCGCAGACGTTTTCAGTGTGCAGTGCTCCATCTTCTAGCTTACTGACAACATGCAGTCGAAACACAAGTTGCGTAGTTAAGAAACAGTTTCGTAGTTAAGAAACAACATAACATAGTTATGCAACTATTGACAGTTTTAGTTGCTTCAGTGAAAAATTTACGTATGTTGCCATAAGTTTCTAGCTATGGCAACAAAGAGAAACATTCAGCAACAAAATGTTCCTCAATATTATTCCGGTGGATCCGTAGCTTATGTTTCTACCTATGGCAACAAGGACAAACATTTAGCAACAAAATGTTCCTCACTGTTCCTCCGATGGAACCGTAGGTTGATATCTGCTCTGTGAAACTATGGCGATGACTTTATTTCTTCTGGTTTAATTACTGTCATAATTATTATTATTTGTTGTATATGAATAACGTTGATGTGTGTTTTGAAATATCCGCTTTTAGTAATCATCTACATTTAGTTCTATTGTATTAATTCAGGAAATTTTTAGTCAAAAATAGTCTCCTTCTTTGCAGATATTCGTTCGAGCACAGTTTGATTATGACCCCCTGGAGGATGACCTCATACCTTGTGCTCAAGCAGGAATCGCCTTCAAGACAGGTGATATTCTACAAGTAAGTACCTTTGCGTTATCTAAAGTTTTCGACAAAATTATTGAACTTGATGAAATTTTGAACCAAAGGACTCTAAGTGACTCAAATCCAACGATTTCATTCTCAATTTGTAAAAAATTGATTTATATTAGGATTTGTGCACAGAAAGAATCAAATATAGAAGCATATTTAATATAATGAAGTAAAATAAAACTACTGAAACAATAAAAGTTGAAAAATCACCTGATCAAAGGATGTAAACAAATATTAGGTGTGAGTGATTAGGAAGGGTGATATTCTCAAGGATCCTTCAGTGGATTTTTCAAAAGTCGTGCCAATTATTGATCTTAATTATCACATAATGCATTGTTCGATATTGAAAGTATTGCTAAGTTGATAAATTCAAAACATAAATTATTCTTCAAGGTGATTTACGTAGGTCGTGCATTACAGTTTTTCAAACTTGCTGTTCCATTAGAATCTTGAAATTTGGTAATCTGTCATAATCGGTCATTTTCGTTCTACCTGAAATATTTTTATTAATATACAGGAAATGCCAAAAGTCGGTACCAACTTTGTTATTTTAAATGGAAGTCTAAATTTTTTCATTTTTCACTTGTATATTATTTGTTGATTTTACCTTAGATACGGTTGCTTTAAATACAGTCATTATAACCTAGGGCGTTATGAGCGGGCGTTATTGATCATAACGCCCGCTGTACGAGGAGAAATGTAGCAACTTTCATTGATTAAATACTTCTTAACCCTTGTCGTATACGACTCTGGATTTCTCCAAAATGAAGTAGGGGGAAGTCGGTGAATTGTGCGCACCTAAGAAGTCGAGTTGATATTTTCTCAAATATAGCATCTAGAATTCTGAATTTTGGCATAGATATTCTTCATTGCATGTGGTATAACACCAATGAATGAAATATTACAAAAAAATATGTTCCGAGCTTAAAAACGAAATTAGACATAAACTGACAATGCGCATGATTATGCACCCTATGCGGGTATTTGTGCGCACCAGTCAGGGTAACTGTGCGCAACCATAAATCTGTAAATATAATATGGTGTATCGGGCATAATTAAGACAAATATTATAGAATACGTATAATATTTGTTGGAACATTGAAAAAATATAAAAAAATTGTAATAAAGGCGTCGCAAAAATCACAGGCATATCCTGCATAGCTTTCAGTGGACCATAAAATGCTAAATCTAAAGTCTTAAGCGATGAGATGAATGTGGTGTGATGGCTAGCAATTCAATCTTGTTTCGCTTACAAAATTTATAATTTTCTAGCTCAATTGTTAGCTGCTGCATAAGAATACGCTAATCGTAGAAGTTCATTTATTTTGACACCATAATAAGTTTTGCCACTTTTAATACGTGACTCGCTGAACTCTTTTTTTGGACCTGTATAAAAATGGGATGAGGACCCATTTGAGACCCACTGATATCGCGCCCTCCATAATAGTCTTTCTTTCTTTTGCGAATTGTATATTCTGGTATTCAAACCATCTTTTCGTCATCTCTAACTGCTCCAACATTTGCAACAAATAACAAGACTTTTTTCATTTTGTCTGCGTCCCAGGAGGCTTTATTTATTTTGCGGGTATCTTTAAGCATCTGAAATTATTTAGAAAACATTTTATTTTATACTGAATAACAAAAAAAACTTTTAATTACAAAAGTTGGTTAATTGTGCGCATGGCGCACCATTACCCGACTTGGACCTAATGGTTATGAAAATTCGCCAAAATAAAACTGGATATACTTTACCTTAGATGAATCACTCCTATAATAGCTAGAACCACATTGATTATTTTAGTATAATTACCCAAACAAAAACGTCCTTATTAACAACTTCAATCTTCTTTTCGCACGCACAAAAGTTAGTGTAAACAACCACACAAACCAAAGTAGTCAGACACGATAACAGCCACGTTTGCCGCGAAAATTGCCCAAATGGCTGCGAAACTTTAACTATCTTTTAAGAGATGGCACGAAAAGTATCAATTCCAATAAATGCTTGACATTTTCTACTGATAATATGCTGCGCATCATTAGCCGCCGCGCATGATTAACCGACTTCCCCCTATTCGCAGCTTTGGCTGCATTTTCTATGATATTCTTGGGTAAATTCATTTTCATTTCCATTATTTCTATAAGAGTACACAAATAAAGCAGCAATGACATTCACTAAATATGATGACAAAAATATTCACAAACGTCAAAATATCAACAAATGACATGCCTACTATGAGAACGAAAATGGAAAGTATAGGAGCAATGAACCGATTTTAAAATCGACTTTTCATTATAATAAAATAATTTTTTTGTGAAAAATAAAATCTTACGTTCGGCCCGAGGATCTTTGGCCCGGGGGATGAATGTTGCTCGATAACGCACTTGGTACATAAATAACTATCACATGGTTCGATTGGCCATCATATTATGAGTTTATCTATTACAGTTTTTGATATATTTCCATTTTTCTGAAATAAATTACTGCCGTAGTAGTTAAGGAAAAAATGTGTAGCTCGCAAACCGTTGTAAAGTAGGAAACCAAATTAGCTGGCAGTCCAAGCTAACACGTGATGTTCCATCGATGGTCCCATTTTGTACCATATAGGCGCAGGTGATTTTGAAATGTCGCATTTAAAAATTGTCAAAAACATCATTTTTTAAAAGGCGACTACTATTTTTTTTGACGCCATTCGAAAAAAAATTGAGTAACTTCAGCTTTTCCTATACCTATCTTTAACTCCTATCCAGTTATTCAATAAAAATCAAGAAATACCGAGATATTTCTTGCATTTTGGAGTATGCTATGGAAATGAAAGACAATTGCTTAATATAAATTGATATAATAATAATTAATATAATACAAATTTGCACATCTGTAAAAATATAACGAATACTCAAAATTGCAGAATATGTGTGAAATATTCAAAAAAAATATATACTGGTTCAATTTTTTCAACATACGATATGACAAAATAATAAAGCTGTGAAGGCCATAATAACAATCTTCTTATTTATTATTCATCAAATTTTTTGTCGTTGCTATAAAAATTTCATTCGCGTCAATATTGTATTCACTGCTGTAATATCATATTTTCTTTGCAAAATCCCAGCTGATGTGGAACATTTTTTCGAAGGAAGCTTTCCATTAATTAATTCAGAAATTCAGTGAAAATGTCCCGAAGGCCGTTTTTTATGAATCTCGGAAATTCTTTCGGACATCTCTTCATCCAATATTCTAGAAGGAATGTGAAAATTGGACATTTACATTTTCCTAAAACTGATTTAATTATCAAATGGTTTCTTCCAAATTTGCATCAGGAATAAGATGTCTTTTGGCTTATGTAATAAATAATTCAGAAAGGTTGGAAATTCAGTATATTCAAGATGGATTTAGTGAATTACGATAAAATTAATTGAAAGGAATATCGCCGCAAATTCAATAGTACGCCATAATATATATGTGGCAATTCACTTTGAAATACGTGACTCCAATATAACTATAGTGAAATAATGAGGAATGCTGTATCTTTTAGGAATGGCTGTTTAGTTTCATCTATAAATTCTCATTATTTCTATCTAACCAACTGTGTTTGTAAATATGGAATTTTTTACTATTTATTGTTAATCTATATATATATATATATATATATATATATATATATATATATATATATATATATATATATATATATATATATTTATTCGAATTGTTGTTGCCTGTGAACTATTTTGAAAAAAAGATAAATAGTACCCTATTCTTTGACTTTTCAAAATCAAAATAATTTGAACCTATTTCGAACATTACGTGGGTAAAGGTTTCTGTGGTTTCCCTTACCATCTAATAATAACAGATTTGAATGTTAATATTGGACTGAATAGCACGTAATAAATAACAAAGAACGGCCACAGCCGAAAAATTTTAGTGAAACATAGTAGTCTTTTTCTATTCAAATTTTTTCAAATCAATAAATGTCAAAGAAATTTCAATTTTTTCAAAAGTTTTGATAAAGCCACGAATGTCGTGGCGAAACGATAAAAATTGTACGAAATTTTCACCTTCAGCTTGAATGCAAGCCTCACATCGACGAACTAAAGATTCGGTCACTCGATCATTTCTTATTAGGTTAGCTGCATCTTGAATTCTTTCAAGTAACGGCTGATGGGGAGCGATTTCAACATGGTAGACCAGCTGCTTCATGTGTCCCCATAAATAAAAATCCAGAGGATTCAGATCGGGTGAACGAGGTGGCCATGATATTGGACCCCATTGACCTATCCATTTATTCGAGAAATGTTCATTTAGCCAAGCAGCTACTTGTCTTCCTCTATGTGGTGGTGCACCGTCGTGCTGATACCACATATTTTGAATTTTATTAAACTGTACGTCATCAATTAACTCTAAAAGGTTGTGTCCTAAGAAATTCTATAAAGATCTGCGTTTAAACGATCATTTAGAACATGCACAGGTAATTGCATGTGGATTTTGCAACGCCCATACATGTTCATTATGATTATTATTTATGCCATCCTTAGTAAAGCACCCTTCATCAGACCTCATGACGAGCAAAATGAATCCATCATTTTGTGCTTGTTGCTGAAGTAACCAGCGACAAAATCCTAACCGCTGTGGGGAATCTCCAGCATGCAACGCCTGTACATTTTGGCGATGAAACGGATGTAACATTTCTCTGTTCAATACGCGCCATACAAAATTCGGTGATACATGAAGGTTACTAGATATACGCCGAACACTGATTGAAGAGTTATCAAGGACAGCGTCTATCACATTTTCTTCATCTTGTACATTTACTTCAGTAGGGCGAATGGCCTTCATCAGAGCAGGATTACCAGCTTCCTGAAGTCTACGAAATGATGCACTAAACAGCGTGTGGGCAACTTGATGTCTATTTGGATACCTGCGTCGGTATTCTTGAGCAGGTTGTCTGGGGTTACCATTGGCATACCCATAAACGAACATAATATCTGCATATTTCTGAGTGGAGAATAAATGCATTTTTATTTAGAACTTTCACACGAAATATCTAATAAATAATTAAAATGACACTAATAATAACTATAATTATTGGCATAACTACCGATATTTCTATTTAGCAGCCTACGTTTTTTATTGAAGCAGGTGTATATTTTATAAGTGAGCATTGTTTAACATGCTTAGTGACTTTCTGTCACTTCCTGATTGACTAAAAAAATTACGATTCTTCAAATGCTTGTAACTTCTAAACAAAAACGAATCGGACCCATGTTTATTAAGAAAAAAATGTTCAAAATCAAGTGACCTACCATCTGTCAAAGTTTGTCATAGAGCTTGTAGAACACCCTGTATATATATATATATATATATATATATATATATATATATATATATATATATATATATATATATATATATATATATATATATATATATATATATATATATATATATATATATATATATATATATATATATATTATATATAATTATTCATTCGAATTGTTGTTGCCTGTGAACTATTTCTTGATAATTATTAGCAATAACAGGCTTGTTGAATCTCAAAAAACTTGATTTTATTAAAAAGTTGACGTTTCGCCAAAAAGTTTTGATAAAGCCACGAATGTCGTGGCGATACGTCAACTTTTTAAATAAAATCGAGTTTTTGAGATTCAACAAGCCTGTTATTGCTAATAATTATCAAAAGATATATATATATATATATATATATATATATATATATATATATATATATATATATATAAATTAAAATATAAATATATATATAAATATATATATATATATATATAAAAATATATATATATATATATATATATATATATATATATATATATATATATATATATATATATATATATATATATATATAATATATATATATATATATATATATATATATATATATATATATATATATATATATATATATATATATATATAATATATATATATATATATATATATTATATTTAAATATATATATTTTTATATATATATATATATTTATATATATATATATATACCATCTCACGGAACATTGGATTTCCGTTATTGTAAATGATTGCCTATGTTGAGATATATTGATACTCATGTTCATGTATACTATATTATCTGGAAATTTTATTTTTATGTACATTTATTTGACACTTGGCCTATTCCTATTTATTCAGTCAGTTGAAATTGTCTTTATTGTAAATTCACAAACAAGTATATATAACACTTCTGTGTGATATTGTCATGTTTATTCATATACATGTTTATATTTATATTTATATTGTTTCAAATCAGATACTATTGTATTGATTTTTCTTACTACGAATAAACGTCATTATTATTATTATATATATATATATATATATATATTTGAATTGATGAGGCCGTTACTCGATGAAAAGCATTTGTTAACATTTGTTTGAGAAATGAAACTCCAAGTTCAACGATTTTCACATATAATAAAACAACAACAGTTGCACAACGCGTTTCGCTGACACTACAGCTTCTTCAGGTGCAAATTTCAAACTGAAACTAAAATATCTAATGCAAGGTTTACAAAGTATAATCATAATTTTGGGAAATCCATTCTAGGATACTAAGAACGAACTACCTTTATTGTTTGTTGTTAAGTAACTTCTGGGAATTGTTATGCCTTTTAATTTCTAAAGTTTTCATAATATTCAATTTTGGACCTTTTGTTCCTAGATGTATAATTTCGAAATCCGAATTGAAGCCATGTTTCTCTTTTATTAAATGTATAGCATATATTGAATTTTCGTTATGATTTATGTAACTTCGCCAGTGTTCAGTAATCCTTTTTTTGAAATTTCTATGTGTCCGACCTACATATATTTTATCGCAATTTCAGCATTTAAGTTTATAAACTCCCGATTTACTGAGCTTATCTAGTTTTGACTTGTTCTGAATGCCGAATTGAAATCTAGATTAGAGAAAAAGGATTGTAATCTGTTGGAAGCTTTGCCGAAATAAATTAATCTATTATATTTAATTCCTTCTGAGTTGATCAATGTGAACAGCTCCCCCCTTCTTAACATTTTCAATGAATAAAGGTAGTTTGTTCTTAGTATCCCAGATTGGATTTCCCAAATTTATAATTGTACTTTGCAAACCTTGCATTGGATATTTTAGTTTTAGTTTGAAATTTGCGCCAGAAGAAGCTGTAGTGTCAGCGAAACGCATTGTGCAACAGTTGTTTTATTATATGTGAAAATCGTTAAACTCAGAGATTCATTTTTCATACATATATATATATATATATATATATATATATATATATATATATATATATATATATATATATATATATATATATATATATATATATATATATATATATATATATATATATATATATATATATATATATATATATATATATATATATATATATATATATATATATATATATATATATATATATATATATATATATATATATATATATATATATATATATATATATATATATATATATATATATATATATATATATATATATATACATATATATATATATATATATATATATTTGGTTTTCGGATTTTTCCTTGATTTCTTAGACCTTTTTCATATATTTTCCTTTTGATTTGTTTTCTTGGGTAATATCTTTTATAGATATGTTGACTATTGTATCATAACAGCACCAAATGATAAATGCGATTACATCCTTAAAAAGTTTAATTCCTATCATCACAAAAGGAACACAATAAGAACAAGCTGGTATACAAAAGCAACGTGGTCAGCCAGATACCTAAATTTCGATTCCCAACACCCCATATCACAAAAAAAGACTGTTATTATAGGACTCGCAGATCGTGCAATCAAATTGTCGGACCCCGAATACAGAGAACTTGCAATTAATAAAGCAAAACAAGCATTACAAAAAAACAATTATTTCATATATTTGTTGGACAATATTTTCAAAAAACGTGTACATAAATTTTACAACACCAATTCAAGCAATCATGAAAAGAAGGAAATAAAAACGTATGTTTCCCTTCCATATGTACCGAGACTGTCAGAAAGTTTCTACAATACCTTGAAGAGATATGATATTACAGTTTGTCACAGAGGACACAATCCAAGTAAGAAACTATTCAGTCAACTTAAGACGAAAATACCAAAAGAAAGGAGAAGCCATGTAGTCTACGAAATACCTTGCTCTAATTGCGATAAAGTTTATATAGGTCAAACTAGCCAATATTTGAAGTCCCGACTCAACAGCCACAAATATGATAGAAGGAATAAAACGGCGTTAACTAACCATATCATCGAATATCAACATCAATTTAATTACGAGGAAACAAGAATTCTTAGAAGCCAACGAAATACCAAAAAACGTGAAATTACGGAAATGATTGAAATCCAAAAGAAAGGTGAAAATACTGTTAACGCCAAAGCTGATACAAATCTTATGATAAAATTCTACACAAACATTTTACCATAACAAAAGAAATAATTCCTATAACCAGCTCACATGTTATATACCGACTATCCATTTCAGTTGTTTTACAAAAAATAATCAGCTGTTTCAAAATCGCTCGATAAATATATGTTTTTCACTGCACATTAAATTTCAGTTTAATTCAAACGTATACTGTTCCACCGTCTTTAAACAATGTTTCCGTTTTATATCTAATTACATGTAATTTTAAATGAATTTGCCACTCTTCTGTACGGAAGAAAGGTAGATTGTTTTATTTTTGTGTATTTTTGTTTTTGTTTTTTGTCGGCTTAATTTGCTGTATTGTACTATGTTAATTTAAATTCCAGCTATGGATGACAACAAAAAAATTTTCTGATGTAGGCAACAGTGATTGCTGAAACGTTAAACATATTTCTGTGGATGTAAATATAGATATACCATCAGTTGTAAATAGACTTAATTACCCAGAAAACAAATCAAAAGGAATATATATATATATATATATATATATATATATATATATATATATATATATATATATACATATATATCGCCCCCTTAGTGAAACAACTAGGTAACTTGAAATTTATTGTTTCGAGAAAATTGATTTGAAAGTTTCAAAACTTTTTAAAAATACACCGTTAAGCAGTCAAAAATATTTGATGTGTATAGAGATATGTTGCATATCAAATTATGTATAGTCAATTTTATAGACAATCAGGTTTTATATATTTGCAGAATTTGATCAAAAACTTGAGATATCTAGTTGTTGCTGAAAATCTAGTCAAGAAAAAGTAAAGTTATCTATTTATAACCACTAGCAAATAAAAGCAAATCACTTATTAAATACAACTTTATTTGGAATTAAAAATGAACAAGAATGGTTCAACTAAAACACAAAATATTTCAACACCTAACAAGACTTAAATATCAATATCAGTGACATCACTTTCGGAAGATTCTGTGTTATGAAGCCTTTTTTTACTTTGGTCTCCTTGGAATGGGAGACTCTGATAAAATCCTTCATACAAGTTAGGGAGTGCCGGAGGTTTCATTGTGAAAAGAGACATTAGTCGTATTTTTCTTTTTTAAGAGGTAGTTGACTTTGATACAAAGATACAAAATTTTGTGATTGACTACGCAGAATTTCCAAAATCTTCTTACCCCTTGACATCATTTTTGCATTAAAACCGTTTGAAAAATACTGTAAACCCAATTCTGTAGCACAGAAATTCACCTGTTGTTTCAAGCACACAACTAGATATCTCATAGAGACCAAGAAGTTGCCTGCGAGTAACTCAATAATGCCAGTGCTAGAACTAGATAGCTCAACATGTCTTGTTATAGAATGTGCATTTTCGGAGTTATCTATTTCTGGTCACTATTTAAACGAGTTTGGTTACTCGTACTAGATATCTAGATGCTGCATTTAAAAGAGCATGAAAAATAGGTCAGCTTTAACTGGATAACTTAAAATGCATAAAATTCGAGTTATCTAGTTGTTCCACTAAGGGATCGATATATATATATATATATATATATATATATATATATATATATATATATAATACTAATTTAAGATATCGAAAAATTTCTAATAAACTAAGAAGGATAATGAAATAAGTGAGATATAATTTATTAATGAATTAACTATGAAAATTTTGAAAATGAACTATCATGTCAAATGAATTTTTCAAATTTTTAAGTGGTATGTAGTCCCTCTTTTCATGTTTTATTCGATTCTATATTTTATTCATTTTATATACTCCCGAAATTTAAAAGCACATGTTATGTTTCAAAATAAGTCCTTATTATTTTTATTTCATGTATCGAGCTATTCAGGGAGGGATTCTAACTTATGATTTTATATTTATGACACAGCAAGTATGTCAATTTCATTTCCAAACTAAACAAAAACAAAATCCCTCTCAATAATTCTTTCAACACTAAAACTCTCAAACAATTACCTTTCCATATATTGCCAATGTTTTTCATTAATATTGCGTATATTCACAGATAATTAGTAAGGATGACCATCACTGGTGGCAGGCAAGGAAAGACAATGCAGCAGGTTCTGCAGGTCTTATTCCTTCGCCAGAATTGCAAGAGTGGAGGGCTGCCTGTGCTGCTATGGAAAAAACGAAACAAGAACAAGGTACTGTAAAATTAGAACCTAGTTACTTGTCGATGAGAGATGTTGATGCAGTACATATACAGTACAAATTAACTATAATCTTAGGAATAACAATTAGTAATTAACAGTTTGATAATAATATTTAAAATCGAGTCTAATGTCGAGAATTTTCTTCTCATTTTATTCACAGACTGAAAATTTCATTCTATTCCTCATTTGGTTAGATGATCTCACAAAAGCAGCATCCGTTTCACGAGCAATCTTTATATGCCCAATAAATACGTCCAATTTTCCAATAAAGTTTATGCCACGTTTACCATCGTTTTTGATACTTCTATAAAACAAATTTCCATCAACAAGGAATAGTGCTTGTTTGTTCTTCAATAAGAGGATGAAGATATTTGCCAATCGTGAGCTGGATGGCAATCTTTTTAGTTGTTTTTTCCCTAAAAATAATAGACTATTGCATTGTTTTTATATCTGTTTTAGACCTCCTGGACAACGATTTTCAAAATTTGTTTCATATCTGATATATATATATATATATATATATATCTATATATATATATATATATATATATATATATATATATATATACATATATATATATATATATATACATATATATATATATATATATATATATATATATATATATATATATATATATGTCCAAAATGTATAAATGCGATTTCTGAATATCCTAAAATCTTCAATAACTTATAAATGCTTAGGAAGCAAATTAAATAAACGCATGGCCATATACAGAGGTCCTCTTTTAAATCTAGTAGAACCATGGATTGAAAAGAGGAAGGGATGAACTTGCCTAGTATTATTTTCATTGATATATGGTAAAAAATAACTTTTCTGCAACTTGAGGAAGACAAAAAGAATATAAATGAATAGACCAAACACTGTTTGTATTCTGTTGGATCTAAAAACTCCGCGGCAGGATTCTCGAAAGCCCAACCCGCACATTATCCTCAAGACCCTTTTTTGAATGAGAAAAATTTCGTCAGCACTAGACGAACTGCCCCAAAAGATAATTCCATACATAAGTACAGATTGGAAACTGGCGAAGTAGAGAGTTCTCATAACTGCAGCCTCCACCTTGCTTCTGATCATGATAAACATATAAGCAGCAGCGTTCGGAGTATTTCTCAACTTAGCCGCACCGTAGATGTTTGTCCAGAGCAACACCCAAGAAATTAACTGTCCTGCAAGGTGACAGTACTGCTACCAAGGCACAGAGAGGTAGGATAGCCTTCCACAGACTTTCCGCCGCGAAAGAAGATACCCTGAGTCTATGATTCAGGATTAGACCATTGTCGTTACACCCCTTATCTATAGCCATAAAAAAAAAAAAATTATATAAATATATATATATATATATATATATATATATATATATATATATATATATATATATATATACCTATATATATATATATATATATATATATATATATATATATATATATATATATATATATATATATATATATATATATATATTCCGGGTACATATTGGCATCTCCAGCGACTATTATCAAAGTATTTGGAAACTATCAGAATGTTTGCAAATTCAGACATAATTTTAGCATCTCCAAACTTTGCGAAATGGAAAAGCGGAGAGGTGCATTGGAGGAAATTTTTCAAACCAGTGACAAAAGATGTGGAATTTGATGATAAACAACAAATCCGAAATTGAGCGGTTTTTGAAGGATTTGGGCATCCCCAAACCCGTTCAGTAAAAATTTGTACGAGAAGTGAGTTCCAGTTAGGGAAATGCCCTTTTGAAGTATTTTGTGTTCAACCGTCGACATTTTCACGTTAAGATTTCTTTTATTCGTGGTTTTTCAAAATTTGCTCACCTCCACAGCTTCTGCAGATTGAGTTGAAGGGTTGAAATTGGGTACGTGATGACGCTAGACCATGCAAATTCTCATCTCACCTAGCCAGCGATTATTTTCCGTTCGAATCGGATCTCGGCCTCACTTCACTTCGCGGCGACTATTTTCTGTT